>PVKA01009583.1:45173-67929 GCA_004027165.1 Ctenomys sociabilis | reverse complement strand
ATAACACTTCTGCTTCAGACCACAACATGATTGTATTTTTTTTTTTTTTTTGTGGAACCAGGCATTGAACTCGGGCCCCTTGCGCTTGCCAGGGAAGTGCTTATTCCACTGAGCCTTCTCCCCGGCCCCCCATGATTGTGTTGAGTAAAAGTACATGTGCAAGTATTCAAGCTGCAGGCTAAATGCATCACTTCTTTTTTCATTTTACATCAGTTTCTCCTGAAAATAATTGTTATTCAGACTTGGATATTTGTAAATTATTTTCTTGAGAATTAATGGAGTAAGTTTGTCAGTTCCAGTATAATTAATGTATTTATTACCAAATGTGAAATTTTCATTTATTAGAACTTCAAGTTTTCGTTTGGGAAAATTTATATTGACCACTGTAAGCTTTACAAATGTAATATTGTAAATTATAAATCTTCATAAAAACCTAAAAATTAACCATTTGGTGTGGTACCTTCAGGTTGCATATTAGCCACCTGCCCTTGCTGTCCGCCTTGGGAGTGGGTTCTGCCAGGTGTTTAGACTGCATTCACTTGCTCGCCCTTAAGGTGGCTGCTAGTGAGCTCTGCCTTTGTTCCAAGTACTGTGCTAGATGAAGGGATGCAGTACAGGAAAAGATGGGTGCATCCCTGTGTCTCATGTGGTGGTGGTGGTGCTGTGAAATAACATCAGCTTGCGCTTATGTACAGAGCCGGAAATGTAGAGGGCTGAGAAAGTAACAAGGCTAAAGAAGTGAGTTAGGGAAATCTCCCGAGAAAAGAAACATTACCTGAGGCCTGAGGGATGAGAAGGTAGTCCCAAGAAGAGTGTTCCATATGAAGGAAGAGTATTCTTACGCATAGACCAGGACTTTCAACAGTTCTGTGGGATTTTGCACTCTAAGTACTCACCTTAAATATGAGCTTATTATTATTTCTCTGAACTTCAAGGTGAATTTTATTAAACAGAATGTACTCACTTATTTCTACTGACTTCTCATTTCTGACATCACTTCGTATTTGATTTATATATGTCTAACGTCAAGGGCTTGCAGAATTTTTAGTAAACAAGCATACACAGTCTCTGTAAGCCCGATCTTTCTCAATAGCTCCTTAGTTCTTTAGTCAAGAACTTTCCATGTCTTTACTTTTATTCTGTTTTGTTTGTTTTTATTTGATAGCTGCACTGTAAGTGGCAATTAAAATCCTTTTTTGCTTAATCTTCAATCTTGGATTGGTTTACATTGGACAGAGGAACCTGGGGAACTTGATTCCAGAGAGATCCAGCCTCATGGCCATCTGAGAGATACACGTATTTGTGACACTAGAGTTCCTTTTTACCCTTGTTTGTAGCCTGCGAATCAATGTGATTTCAGTGTCAAGATATGAAATAGTATTATCATTTGGTAATACTTTATAGTAGAAAAATGGATAAGTTATTACTAGTGACATGAAAATCATAAAACCTGGTCAAAAAGAACGAAGAAGACAAAGTAGACTTCTTTTTCTATCATTGCCAAAGTAGATTTTTTTCCCATAAAATAGAATAATCTGTATTAATGACATGAACAGATGTCCTTCAAATCCCCAAGGTGACTTTGAATTTAGCTGTTGTAATTTGGGTAACTTTCAGATTCTTGTGCAGAAGCGTATTTTTGTACCTTAAGGAGACCTTGCATTTTTAGTCAGTTCTCTAGGGAAAGCTTGACTAAATTCTGCAAACTTGACATTTGTTTCTTCATTGTTGCTGAATATAATAGTAATGATCAAATAAATTTTTTGGGAGAAAGGTTTTTTTTTTAATCTTGAAGATCTAATACCTGTCTTTTCCTTTTGGAGTTTTACACTGAAGGAGAACAAAAAATTCATCAAAACTATAAAAAGTTCTGTCATTTAAGTTTTCTATAAAATTCTAAGAATGACATCTGTCTGTCTCTGTCTCTTTTTCTCTAGATATATATCACTTCAGTTTGTTTTGCTTTAAGGAAATACATGCACAAGCTTAACTTTATTCTTTTCACTTCTAATTCTATTTACTATTCCATAGTATAAATGAGCCACAGATAATTTCCCCAATTCTTACTCTTTTCATAGTATTCAAGTGCTTCTGTAATATGTGAATGGGTCTATGAACATTAAAAGTAATTCTGAGCAAAGCAGATGGTACAGCAACGCCTGACTTTATCACTACAGAAAAGCAGTAGTGATACAAATGGCATGGGTGGAACAGAAACAGACATACGGGTCAGTGGACCAGAATGGAGGATACACAAGCCTCCCCAGGTGTTATCCTGCCCGGTGAGCACCTCACTGGTGTGGGTCTTCCCACCAGGACCAGGAGCAAGCGGAGCTTCAGCACACCTTCTGGCCCACAGGACAAAACACGCTCCAGTCTGGGACCCTGAGCCCCCTTTATTGCAGATTCTGATCCCAACAGTGTTCAACACCTCTGGCTATTAAAATAATACAAACTGAAACAGCCTTAGGAAATCAAGCAATAACAAATGCCGGCATGGCTGTCTTGTGAAGGGCACACTCATTCATTGTCAGAAATGTCAACTGTCAACAACTATTAGGGAAATCAGTATGAAGATTTCTAAAAGAACTGAGATTCAAAGTTCCATATAAGCCAGCTAGCTCCCTGTTGAGGGTAGAGGGTATTCCCCAATGAGCTTAAGACACCATTCTGCAGTGGTTCATGCCTGCCAGTGTTTTACAGTAGGACAACCTGTAGAACTAAACCTTGGAAGCAGCCTGTGTATTCATCAGCAGTTGCTTGGATAGCAAAATATGGTATCTGTATTACTATATAAAATGGAATACCATTTGACTATAAAGAATGACAAATTTGAAAGTTTTTTTTGAAAATTGATGCACATAGAAAGTATAACATGGAGTGAAATAAATCAGACATATGAGCTTAAATATACCATATGGAGTCTCTCATCTGTGTGAGCCGTAGTACAAAGAAAGATGATATAAGATTGATAGGAACAAGGGGACAGGTCTGTAGCAAATAGAATAAGAGTTAAGGAGGATAGGAAGGGAAAAACAGAATAAAGTTATACAGTACACAGGAACCAATATTCCCAATTCATGTAAACACTGTATACTACAACATGAGCCAAGACAAACAGTATCAACAAGTATAGAGAAGGGGGTAGAGGAACTCCTGGGGCAGAGAGAGGAGCAGGGAAGGGGAAGAACCCAAGCTGCGCTATGTCTGTGTACCCACCTCTGACATGATGGTAAACTGCATCAATTGTAAATACCTACTAATTAAAAAAAGATATGCAAAGGTCTAGTAGCTGTTTTGCCTTGATATTCCTGTTACTCATACTTACAGTCTTAATTCTCTGAATTCCATAGATTGTTTTTATTCTTGTTGTTTCTTTTTCTTTTTTGTATTTATCAGTACATGTTAGCAGTACATAATGATTATATTCCCTATAGCGGATTGGTACCTGTATATAAGACATTTCAACCCCCCCATCACTTCTCTTTACTTTTCTAGCGTCAGATTTATTTAGTTTTTAAAACTATGGAGCTAATTATGTGTACAGATTGAAAGCCAGATTAATAAACCAAAGAACACATAAAGTATGTAAAATAATTGTCAAGGTGCACTTTTACATACATTGTACACACTGCATCACAATATCTTCCCCCCTTTTCCCATTACCATCTGTCATATATATATATATATATATATATATATATATATATATATATATAATCTGCCATATGTATGTATAACTTTTTATATAAGAGAAACCATAAGACACTGAACATTATGATCTCAAGATGATACTATTATCCTAAAACACAAGCTTATTTTTTTTATGACAGTGGTATTCTGTTGGGTGTAAATACCACATTTTGAACCCACTCACCTGCTGATGGGCACCCAAGCTCTGTCCAAGATTGAGCTGCAGTACACTGTTCTGCTGCTATAAATGAGGGCATGTGCACATCACTGTACTGTGATGTCTGTACCTCATTTGAGAAGGTACTTGAAAGACAATAGCCAGGTCAAATGGAATTTCTGTTTTCGATATTTGAGGCATCTCCATGCTGATTTCCATAGTTGTATCAGTTTACAATGCCACCAACAAGCTTTGTTCCTTTCTTCCTGCAACCTTGCCATTATTTGTGATTGATGGTGCTGTTCTTTCTGGATTGATAGATTTTCTATGACTTATGTGGTTTCTGTCCTTGTCACTGTCCTATGTTCAAATTCTGCTCTGTTCTTGGTAGTTGCATTCCTCATTGGCATCTTAAAAATGCTGGCTCAGATCAATTCTTGGGAATCTTTCAATCTTAGATTTTGTGTACCAGTTATATAAGGAATGTTATGCCACTTTGATTCTATCCTGTGGGGAAAATAGCACCAATCTAATGATTCACATTATGAATGTGCTAATTTTATGGTACAGAAGATGAATTGAATCAGTTCCCTAGCTTTGTAATAAAGTGACAATTTCTAAATCTTGTTTTTTTTTTTCTGAGGAAATTCCTATAAAGAATAATGTTAGTGTGTCCTGTTTAGATTTTTAAAAATTGATTTAATAAATTAAAGTATTAAGTTGTGAAGCATACCAATTCCCCATGGTGAATATATTCATTATGTATCATGGATATGTACTCATAAAATTTTTGAAGAAGAAAAAGTACTGGTAATCTTAAGCTTTCTTCATTAAAGAACTTTAGGGTGCTCTCCAGTGAACATTTACTAGGTAGGGGAAGGTGAAATTGGTAGCAGGAGAGAATGGAGGGTAAGAGTAGCTGGTGAGGCCCAAAGCTGTAAGGGAGCTGTGCAGGGCAGTGTTTTGTTACCTAAGTTGCCGTTATGACCTCATTAGAATCAAATGTCTGTGGACTGAGAAAAGACCCCTTCCAAGATAACCAGTTTTATTTTTATTTATTTATTTTTTTTTATTTTATTGAACTACAAATGTCAATCAGATAGTTTCAAGACACCTTAACAAGACAGATTCGATAAATTAATACATTGCAAACTGTTTTCATAATGCTTTGGTATCATACAAGGTGCATACATATTACATTTACAGATATTATTTTAGCAGATGTCTCTTATCACTAAATTAAGAGTGTAGCTGCTTACTTATCTTATTTTTTATACCTGAATTATATCAAAAATTCAATAATTATTTTCCTAGTGGATGACCATAGTACTAGAAGCCGACATAATATCCTGTCCAACCACCGTTATTGCAGATCTTGCCTGTCATAGGATTATGTAGAAGCACAGCGTTATCTATCCCAACTGTACTGTGTATACACACACATCATGATCTTTTCTTTCTACACCCCTTCCTTTGTCTACACCTGTCAAAGGTGGGTACTCCATTGTCATTAAACTAACTTAGGTGCTTGAACTCGACAACACAATCCAACACCGTCCAGCATTCCACAGCAATAGTGAATTATTCAAAGAAGTTGTCGACCATAGCCATTTACAGCTCAGCTTAATATTATGGCCCCACGATGTATACTTCATTTTTATACTTTTCTGCTGGATGGTTAAGACCTAGGTAGATCAAGACTTATATACCAACACATGAACTTTATATTTCTTATGTGGTCAGTGAAGTCCTCTCAGGGTTTATCTTGTAGTCCTGTACATTATTCTGTAGATCCTTTGCCTGTGTCATCCATGTGGATGAGTCACGGCCAATGCTTGACCAGTTTGCTCTCTTGTGAGAGCTTGAGAGAAAGTTTTCTCTTCATGTGACTCTCCCCAGGCACACTATAGAACTTCAATCTCTTTCCTTTGTGGCTCCATAATCTCCTTGTTCAGAAAATTTAGAGCTCACCTGAGTTTCATGATGTTGCAGTACAGGTTCTCCTATGTCCTGAGTCCTTGTTGACCTTGAAAGGCTAGGGCCAAAATGTTGGCTGGCCTTGTGGCTCTTCTATTTCTCCAAGTTTGATCTGTGAACTTAGGTTGTTAACCATCCAGAAGAAAAGCTGATTAGTATCCTGCAGCATATGCCATTCACTTTGCCTTATCTGACTCAATTGATTTTAGTTGTTGTACGTTTCCTTTTGTATTTCTGCTTTTCGCTTGTTAGACTAGGGAGACTATACGATATTTACACATGTGTGTCTGGTTTATTTCACTTATGAGTATATGTTCAAGTGGCATCCACTTCAGTATAAGTGCTTCAAACTTATCATTCTTAATAGCTGAGTAATACTCCATTATATAGAAATACCGCATCTTTTTCAACCATTCCTCATGTGATGGACATCTTGGTTGTTTCCAAGATTTTGCTATCACACATTGTGCTGCTATAAACATAGGTACACATATATCTCTATGATACAATGTATCCAAATCCTTTGGGAAAATTCCCAGTAGGGGGATAGCCGGCTTGAATGGGATTTCTAGTCCTACTCTTTTGAGGAGTCTCCACACTGATCTCCACAATGGTCGTACCAGTCTACATTCCCACCAGCAGTGGAGAAGTGTTCCCTTTTTCCCACAACCTCTCCAACATTTGTTGTTGGTTGATTTCCTTATGATAGCCATTCTTTCTGGAGTGAGATGATATCTCAGTGTTGTTTTTATTTGCATTTCACAAATGGCTAGCGATGTGGAGCACTTTTTCATATATTTATTTGCTTCTTTAATTTCGTCCTCTGAGACGTGTGTATTCATCTCAGATGCCCATTTCTGAATTGGGTCTTTAAATTTGAGGGCCCTGTTATATCTTAGTTCTTTGTATATTCTAGACAGTAGTCCTCTGTCTGATTGCTTATTAGTTAGGAGTTTTTCAAAATTTGTGAGTTGTCTTTTCACTCTGTTGACAATTTTTTTTGACATGCAGAATCTCCTTAAGAAGAGTTGATCCCAGTTGTTGATTCTTTCAAGTGCTTCCCATGCGAATGTATGTTTGTTCATGAACTCTTTACCTACCCCTGTGTCTTCAAGAGTTCCTCCTACTTTCTCTTCCAGGAGATTGAGTGTTTCTGTTTTAATGTTTAGATCTTTAATCGATTTTGACTTTAACTTAATGCATGGTTTTAGAGCTGGGTCAAGTTTTAGTTTTTGGCATGTAGAAAGCCATGTTTTCCAGCACCATTTGTTAAAGAGGCTGACTTTCTTCCAGCGAGCTTGTGTAGCCCCTTTGTCGAAGATAAGATGGCTGAGTGTTTTCGTACCTCTGCATCTTCTAATCTATTCCACTGATCCTCAGGTCTATTTTGTTGTCAATACCATGTTGATTTTATCACAGTGTCTTTGTAGTATAATTTCAAATCAGGAATTGTGATGCTTCCTGCATTGTCTTTATTGGCCAAGATTGCCTTTGCTATTCTAGGTTGTTTGTGGTTCCAAATAAGTTTTAGAATTGATTTCTCTATATCTGGGAGGTGAGATAACCAGTTTTATTCTCTGGGCCCTAACAGATCTTCAAGGAAATAATAGACTTAGTTGGAAGTTGAGATTTCAAACACCAGACAATATTTGAATCTGGGTAAACTTTCTTTGCTGATTTGTAAGTACTAGTTCTCTTTGAAGATATTTTGTCTCATTGAAACAAACATTTGGGAGCTATGGTCTTCAGCTTGGTAAACCAGTGTGCAATTCCTTCTGTAGATTGGTAGCCTTGTGGTTAAACTAAGCCAACGTTAGCTCTGCTCTACTTGCAAAGCTCAGCAGATAAGAAATGTTAAGCCCACAGTTTTGGAGTGATTGAAATAGTTTTAGGTGATGGTATTCATACATACTCTGGTGATTGAAATCTGTTTTCAGTTTGTTTTACATGTGTATATATAAATATATACATGTGCTTTTAAAAGTGTAATGGGAAAAATTTAAGAGATACAGATGTTCAGGCTGGGGAGATAGCTCGGCAGTCTAAGTGCCTACCTGGCAAGTGCAAGGACCTGAGTTTAGTCTCATGTACTGCATGCTGTGCAGGCCCCAGAACCTGGGAGTACTGTGCCAGCCACCAAAACAAGGCTTGGTGGTGCACACGTGTAATTCCAGTGCTGGGGAAGGTGAGACAGAAGGATCACTATAATCCAAGTTGTGTAGCAAATAAATTAAAAAAAAAAAAAAGGTACAGATGCACAGAGAATATAACCCATGGCTTGGCTACAGTTACTTGTTAATTCATAGGTACTTCTGTTTTATCACTTTTCTCTTTTAGTTGAAATTCATGAATCTCTCTTCCTTCATTTCCAATCTAATATTAATTTTTTTAAAAATCCCAGCAACGGGGCTGGAGAGATGGCTCAGTGGAATAAGTGCTTCACTAGCAAGTGCAAGGGCATGAGTTCAATCCCTGGTTCTACACACACACACACACACACACACACACACACACACAAAAACAAAAACAAAAACAAAAAAAAAAAAACAGCAGTTCTATTCTTTGGTTGTTCCAGATTTTTCAAATGCTCATTTATTTTGATTATATCTTCCATTATGCAGGTGAATGTATTTATGATAGCTGCTTTTGAGTCCTTTTCTTCTAATCCTTTTATCTAGCTTACATTTTCTCTTTTTCCTGTTTCTAACAAGTTTGGATGTTTCCTCCCAAACACTTAAGTGATATGATTCTCTGATGGGTGTTGATTGCTTTTTATATAACCAAGTTGTTAAATTGGCAGAACTCAAACTCGAAACTTTTTTCGATAAGCACCAGCTGAGATGTCTAATTAATTCTTTTTTTTTTTTTTTTAAATGTATTTAGTACAGGGCCTCACAGGGTTCACAGGGTCTCACTACGTAGATCAGACTCATAGTGATCTTCCTGTTTTCAGCCTCCCAAGGGCTAGGATTATAGGCATGTGCTACCATGCCCAGTCTCATTCATCCTTGTAGGTTGTCCTGGGGGTGTGGCTAACATGGCACCCCTGGGGATTGAACCCTAGCTGCTACGCTGTGCCTAAGCAGGAGATGTAGTCCACAGAGTTATATGGCTGGCTCTAATTAGTTCTTTTAGCCTTCGGTAGCAGCTTGACTGTTCTAAATTGCACAGTTAAGGAATCAGCCAGTAATTTTGGTAGTAATTTGGGCCTATCCAGTAGCTCTATCTCTCCTGGCCTCTCCCCTTCTCATGTTTCAGTTATTTAATTTATTTTTTGTTTTTTAAAATAATTTTACTGAGAAACAAATAGTAATGAGACAGTTTCAAACCAATTAGTAGGATAGTTTCAATAATTAATGCATTGCATATTGTTGTCTTGTGGTTATTCATTGTACAAGATGCAGATATGATAGCCTATCCACAAACACTGTTAGAACAAATCTTTCATTCATTGAATTAGGAGAATGTAACTGTATATCTATCCTATTTTGAATATATAAATACAAAATGGTTGTTCATTTGTATCCCCCTTTTTTTTTTTTTTTTGGTTTAGTTTTGTCAGAAAAAGAGCATTCTGTTGTCATTTAAATATTGTAGGTGCATGAATTCAGCAAAATATTCCAATATAGTCCAGTAGTCCATAACAGTAGGTTATACATAAAACTGGCAATTTCAGAAGTTGTTGACTTGAGCCTTTTACAGCTCACCATCTTAACATGGCTTTACTTTTTATCTCTCGGTTTTATACTTTTCTGCTGGATGGTTAAGAGGAAGATAAAGCAAGACCTATATAACAAGAAATGCAGCTTTTGTATCTGATAAGAACAGTCATATACCCTGAAACCCTTTACCACATTTTGTAGATCCTTTGTCAGTGTCAGCCATGTGGACGAGTCACTGCCATTGCTTGACTAATTTGCTCTCTGTGAAAGCCTGAGAGAATGTCTTCTCTCCACGTGATTCTCTACGTTCAGTTGTTAGAGATGTCTCCAATGTCTCTGATTCCTCAGTTGATGACATAACAGGTGACACAGCATTAAGAGACTGCTGCTGTCATTCTCTTTCTCAGCACCAAATGAGTTCTTCTTTTACACAAAAATCTGAGACTACTCTAATAACCTCTGTTGCCCTCTGCAGTCGATTCCTTCCCAGCTTCTGCCCAACTTTGGATGCTCTTTTATGCTTTTTGGATTGTTTTACTCATATGTTTTGTCCATTTTGAATTTATGTTCTGTTGTATGCTTTTCCATAATTTGTTGTGTATCCATAAGAGGGTTGACCTGTATTTTAAATGCTCCATTAGTGGAAGTGGAGCACCTTACAATATGCTTTTTAAATAATATAAGACAATTTGCCACCTTGATCATTTTTCCGATATTGTACTTCCCTTACCACTGTACCCTAATACTGTGCTCATATAGAGCAAATAAAAATGCCCCATTAAGCAGTAGCAACCCATTCTACCTCTTCCTAGCCTCCCATAATCTCTGTGCTGCTTGTCTCTGAATTTGCCTCTACTAGAAGTTCAGAAAGTAGAATCATGTATATCTTTAAATGTGACATTTCATTTAACATATTTTCAAAGTTCATTTATATTGTATCATGTAATAACATTTCATTCCTTATAAAGGATAAGAATATTTCATTGTATATTCAGATTTTGTCTGTTGGTGAACACTTGGGTTATTGTTACATATTGTGAGTAATGCCACTGTGAACATGTGAGTTTCTGCAAAATCTGTTTTACTTTTTTCAGGAAGTGTCAAATTTTCTGCAGTGCCTATTGGCTTTTATATTTTTACCATCACTGAATGGGGTTGAAGTTTCTTCACATCCTTGCTATCATTTGTTATTTTCTGATATAATGTAGTAGTTTTAAGTATTGAGTTTTGCATTTCTCAAATGATCAATGATGTTGAACATATTAGATTTTTTTAAAAAAATAATCTATTTTGGTATATAGATATTTTCTTATTTGCTGTTATTTCTTTATAATCTATTCTTTCTGTAAACTTTAGGGTTAATTTGTCACTTCTCCTCCTGAAGTATAGTTAAATTGTCTCCAGTTTCTTGTTTTAATAAGCATTCTTATGCATGCTTATTCATATGCTTGAAAGATTTTATTGTCTAGTTCTTAATCAAGGACAATTTTGCTTGCAGGTAATAGTGCCAATGTTTGGAGACATTTTTAAATTATCAAGAATGGGGAGGGATTTGATGAGAATACCATCTACTGGTTTCAGTGCAGACATGCTTTAAAACATCCTACAATGCAAGAAAAACTCATACCCATCCCAGAACAAAGAATTAATTACCCAAAACTCACAGTTTACCAAAAATTGAGAAACTCTGCTGAGATACAAACTGAGGAGTGGAATGTATAAACCTTATGGTGTGTGCAGTGTTTCGTTATAGTTTAAATGAATTTCTGTAAAGCATAAAGAAAATTATTCCATTACAAGTAGATGTTCAGAATTAAAGTTGAAGCTGCTTTGGTGGTGCTGATAAAAGAAAGATCCTAAATAATTTAGATACCTCCAATCAGGCTGAACTGTAGCCATTTTTCTGTATTAACCAGTTGCTTTATTTACCTAGTGTATGCATTGGGTCATCTTTACCAACTGAAATACATTACAGTTTCTGCTTAGTTAAAGATTAATTTTAGGTTGAGATCTGTTTCAGAAAAGGGACATTGTAGAAAATGATGGTTTGAATATTAAGCTAAGCCTGCAAACTTAAAAAGAGTAAAATTAAACATGAAAAATATAGATGTTTTTCTTGGGAAAGATGGTTGTTAAATATTGAGGGTTTAAAAAGACTTTAAAAATTCCCTTCTCTGTGGTGTATTTTAAATTTTATTTGAGGATAAGGGAATAGACTTAATGAATTTTGAGACCCAAGGTCCTCTTTGAAAATCTGATGAAAGCTATGGGCCTGGAAAGTAGGTACTAAAAATAATGTATAGTTGAACATTGCATTACCCCTTTACCAAATGGAGAGAATTTAGTGGTGTTGAAAAATAGGTGACTCAAAGTAGAAATAGGTGACTCAGTTAGAATTCCTGTACTTCTTAAGTAATTACTTAAATAGATCCTAATTTTATATCTGTAACCTTCATTTTTCTTTCTCATTTTTTGCTAGGTTTATGCAGCAGCATTAAGGCAACAAGCTAATGAAAACAGACAAAGTTCAGCGGGAAAAGCATGTTTTGGCACCGCCCTCTCAGAAGAAAAACTTAATGACTTCCGTGATGAACAGATTGGACAGTTACAGGAACTGATGCAAGAGGCTACTAAACCCAACAAGCAATTTAGTATTACTGAATCTACAAAGCCAAAAGTTTAGTAACTAATAAAGTTTTAAAAATCATGCAAGGGCCTGAAGATATGGCTTGGTGGCACAGCACCTGCCTGGCAAGTGCAAGGTCCTAAGTTTGATTCCCAGTATCCCCCAAACCAGTAAGAGGATAAATAAATATCATGTAAATTTCATGTGAAATTTAGAAACTTTAACTATCATTGACTTTTAAAATTTTTTATTTCAGCTTTAAAAATGCCTGAACTGTATTATTTTGGCATTAATAAGGTATCCTTTCACTGAGCCACCTCCCCAGCCCTTATTTTTCGATAGTAAAAATAAAATACTGTTTTTATTCTCTTTAAGATAAAAAAAAGAATAAAGTAAATGAATCAAGTAGGCAGTTGAAAAACTTGACATTTTGTGATAATAGTACTTGTAGAATGGAATTTAAATTTTAGATTAAGAAAAGCTGTAGAACAGACAAACTTGAATTTTCCCAAGAATGTTTTTTGTTTATAAATTTATCTCACTAGCTTTGTTGAGACAAGGTCTCTCCATATAGTTCAGCCTGCCCCTGAATTTACTATCAAGTCCAGGCTGACCTCAAACACGTGGCAGTCCTCCTGTCTCAGCCTCTCAGTGTTGGCATTACAGGTGCGCATCACCACACCAGCTGACACAAACTTAGATTAAATATTATTCTTACTCAGGCATTTGCTTTAGGGCTACTTTTTATTGTGATAAAAATAGATGTGGATTCCAACAAGTTTATGAAATATACTGTCATTCTGAAGCTTTTATCATTTTACTTCGATTATATTTGTTTTTCTAAATGTTTCTCTTAAATCATTGTTGAGTCAATGAAATGTTAAATAGAAGCTCTAGCAGTTAATGCTTAAAATTTTTATTTTGACCAATTTTACATGCTTATGTCTGTAGTCTGAACATTAAAGACAACAATGTGCATATAATAACCATTGTTAAATACCTAAAAGGATTCATTGCTATACTATTATTTGTATTATAGATTAGTGTTTGTAACAAATGAGCCTTTAAATTATTGTAGTTAATTTGAGAATTTGACTTACTGCCTAATGATTGAGGAGATTAAAGACACTTTTATAACTTTTATATATATTTAAGTTGGTTTATGAGTTTAAAATCAAATACATATTTAAAATCTGCAAGTCTCAGATTTGATTAACATAAAATAATGGTGAACAATAGGGCTAGCCAGGGCCGACCAAATAGCTCAGCAGATTAAAATGCCTGCAAACTGGTGCAGGGGCCTGGATTCCATCTCCTGCCTGCTGTGCTGGCCCTGCCCCCAGGGCGCACTGAGGTGGCAGTTGTGACTCGGTGTGTAGCACATGCCTGTAATCCCAGCTCTCAGGAGGGTGTAAACAGGTGGTTACTACAAGTCCAACCTAGTCGTGAGACCCTGCATACCCTGTAGAACTTTCCCTAAAATACAAAAAAGAAGAAGAAGAAAATGAAGACAAAAAAGCATTATCCTATGGAGTTCACATTATAAAGGAAGAAACATGATATATAAATATTATGCACTTATTAGTCCTAAGTACTGTGGGGAAAAATAAAGCAGTGATAGGTTTATGGTGAGCTGAGATGCCCTGGAGTACCAAGAACTCACAGAGATGTTGAAGAAATCAGTGCTGCCTTTGTTAGATGCCACACAAATAACTACAAGTAATTCACACTTTGACTTTTAGATTGCTACTCTCTTTTAATAATCCGTGAAGCTGGACTTTAATGATTGCTGAGGTTAGTACTAGAAAATAAAGCTGGAGGTATCCAGCAGGATTACAGTTTGAGAAATTGGATTGGAGTCCAACATTTTAAACTTGAGCCTTGTGCGTGCTAAGTACTCTACCACTAAGCGACACTCCCAGCCCAACACTTAAAGTCTTTAAAAACATATTGATTGGCTTGCTTAATAAACAAAATTAAGACTTTTGTTGTTATGCTTTTGTCTGGATATCCTGTAAAACTACTGAGATGCCAAGAATGTGTAAGCTGAGAAAGGTTGAGAAGGCTGATTTTGGGTGTGTCAGGGAGTAGTCTTTAGGTCACACTAAACTATGTTTAGTTTCCCCTGCTGCCTTCATTGTCACCCTATTCTAGTTTCTGTCATCACTTCAGCCATCTCCTCTAGAGCATTACTTCCTTGTTGTTCCCCTCTTTTCATCACTTTGCCAAGATAACCAACCTTTCTCTTGTCAAAATCATTGGGATATCCATCAGTGGAAGAGTGTTGTGTTGCCTTGTGAAGTTTGAACATAGCATCATTAGTGTTTCTTGCTTGATAGACTCCAGGGTTTCATGCTCAAGATTCTCACATTTCACATATTAGTTATGTTCTTAAATCTATAATACAAATCTCATTTCTAAATTTCATGTATGTGTTCAAAATATACTGCAGCATTTTCAGCTCTTAAAAGATCAAACTTTCCTTTCCTCATCTATCTGAGTTAATCAGTTTAGAATTCCATAGTTCACCTTAGATTTTTCTGTTCCCCTTTAGGCCTCCTTATTATTAGCAACATTGCATAATTGAGGGCAAATGGCTATAGTTCTCTACCATTCCCTTTGCAAGGTGACTTTACAATTCCTCCTATAATTTATTTCCCAGTATTTCAAATTTGGGTTGGCATTGTGAATTGATTTGCGTAAAAGAATGGTGAGGTGGCGTTACACAGAGTTAGGGTCTAGGCCCCCCGAGCCTGGCACAGTGCCACTAACACTGTTGGAAGCCTGGTCAGCTGCTGTGCAGACAAGTCTCTGCTGGCCCACCACAGGGGCGGGCCTGTGATGCAGAGTAAACAGCTAGGCTGCAGCCACCCCACAGCAGCCCTCTGTGCCCAAGGGCAGACACCAGGGAGAGCTCATTTAAATTCAGATTAACAAAGACTTTTTAATGGCATAAGAAGTTTCTGACATTGTTAGAAAAAGATGCTATATAATATATAGAGATTTTGTAAAACGTTAGATTGCTTTTGAGTAATGCCTGACTGGTCTCCTACTGAAAAGTGAAACTTAAGTAGAATTTGTTTAAGAAGTGTTTTGAGATACATCTAGGACCTTCAAATTGCCTAACAGGTGAATTTATAAGGCTAACTTGGTTTAGTGAAATTGGTGCGGGCTCATTTTCCAGGGGGTGAATTTCAGATTTCATTTTGATTGTGCCTAGAAACATTAAAGACAAGATACAAAGCTGAGAGCCCTTGGAAGTCAGTATCCTAAGGCCGATGCCCCTCAGTGTAAGAGTAAGCCAACAGCCTGCTAGAGTATTTATGCAGTTTGTAGGTCATCCCAAATTCAAGTCATCTATGTGCTAAAACAAAAGTTGTGAGTTAGTCAAAAAAGTGTCTGGAAGATGTAAACAAATATTTGGAAGACACTAAGGTCACAGTGTTCTTAGTAAAATGAGAGCTGTATGTTTAAATAAATTCCACAAGGAAAGCTAGCACCACAATTAAGGCAGCAAAGGCAGACCACCAGAACAATGAGATACTGAAATTAGCACATTTAGAATACAAAGCCCATGTGTCAGAATGAGTTGCTTATAATGTCTGTAGGAATCAAAGCATTATAAAATTGACTAGCATACTTGAGAAAGAATGGAATAGGACTTTTACAAAGGAAGAACAGAATAACTGAAACAAAGCAAAACCCCTAAATAGACAGATTTGACAGAAAGTAAGACCTGAAGTAAGAATATATAGCACATAAGAAACCCAGAATGTTGCATAGAAAATGAGCTTGAAAGCATGCAAGTGCAGGAAAAGGCAAAAATAGCTTAATGTTGATCTAATAGTTCCAAGTGTGATGGGGTAGAAGCAATATTTAAAGATAGAGCTGTTGAGAATTTTTCAAGTAAAAAAAGTACATGATAGATGTGAAATCCTCACTTTGATGTGTAATAATCAAAGTGAACACCGAAGACAGAACCTTGTTAAATTAGCCAAACAAGAGTTCCAGGTAACCTTGCAAAGGGTATCAGAAAGCAAATAAGATTCCTGGCTGGGACTGCCAAGTCTGCTGTTTCCATCTTCTCCACTATACTTCTCAGAAAAATGTGCCAGGGATATGCTGGTAATGGAAAATCCTGTGATAAGGCGAGAATGTCCAGAACAGCCTGGACTCTTATTTCTGTCCCTCCTAGCTCCTAGAACAGGATGTCTTTGTAACAATCCAATTAAATTGCATTGTCAACTTGATTGGCTTTATAGCCACCCAGGGGATTAGTAAAGCACACTTTGGGGTGTGTGTACGTGAGTCATGGAGGCATGACTGTGGCCACCATATCCGGTCTTTGGACCTTCCCTCTCTTTTTCTACTTCAGTCCTCAGAATTCTTGGTAACAATAAGTTACATGGCTTGTTCCATCATGCCCTTCCACCATGATGCTCTTCCCTTGGAGTAGCATGGTCTCAATCCTCTTAACATGATGACCCAATTTAAACTTACTTTAAGTTCTGGGTGTTTGGTATTGTGTCCTAGGAACAGGAAAGCTTAACAGTACAATTTTCGATGTTGCAGCTCAACATATAAGGTTACCCGCAGGGTATGAATCTCAGGAAAGACTGCCTTCCAGGACCCTTCTGTTGTAGTGCAGGCAAGGAGTGTGCAGAGTTCTTCAGCCAGCTGCTCTTACTCTTGCTGTTTATCTATAAGTAGTAAGTGGAGTTCATGTAATATGTGTGACGGTGTTGTCTCACTAGACTTGCAAGTACTAAAATTGCTAAGGAAGTTGCACTGGACGGAAGTCACAACCATTGCATGGTGAATCTTCCTCACAACTGAAGCTTCAGCTGATTCGCAGAAGTAGTAATGGAAAGTAGGAACCAGTTAAATGGCTGTGTTCAACAAAAGTTAACTTCCAACTTAAAATTCTGTATTTAGCATATATAGTTCAAGAATGATGGTAGAAAAGGTTTCTGATAACAAAATAGGTTGCTTCCTGCAGATTCTGGCTAAAGGAAAGTATGTAGATTTCAAAAGAAATTGAAGACCAAGAAGATTGTAAGTATGGATGAATCCAAAGGACATTTACCATATGGAATGATGATATCTTGTGCTGTTTAAAAATGAGAGACATTCCCTGGCAAGCACAAGGGCCTGAGTTCAATACCCAGTTTCACCACACAAAAAAGAAAAAGAGAGATTTAAAATAACATATGTAGTTGGAATAAGTGCCCTCAGTCTGAATGGTCTGAAAACAGAATAAAGACTGATTAATTTTAAGCATAAATACAGTGTAACTACTTCAAATGATTGTTATATAAAAATGAATGATATAGGGGCCGGGGAGATGGCTCAGTGGAATAAGCGTTTCCCTGGCAAGCGCATGGGCCTGAGTTCAATCCCTGGTTCCGCAAAAAAAAAAAAAAGAATGATACCGTCTGAGTTAGGGATAAAGAAATGAGCTCATAAAAAGTGATCTGAGAAGTCCTGGACATTGTCCTATGAGTTCCAACCTTTCCCACATTCTGTTATCCTTATAGCAACAATACTAGCCCTAATTGGTCTGCCCTAAGTCCAGTGTATAAACCAGAACATTCTAGGCCTAAAGGTCCAAAAAAGAAAAAGGTAATGTAATTAAAAAAAGTTGTAGATGCCAAGATTTGAAACTTGATAAAATTTAATTCCTTGCTGTGGGATACTAAGAGCATGGAAACTTAATCTGACTGTAGTTCACATGTGGAGCCTTTGGGAGGTACTCAGGATTAAATAAACGTCTTCAGGGTAGAGTCCTCATGATTATATATTGGAGTTTTATAAGAAGAAGTAGGTAGAGTATGAACTATGTGATTCTGTCTCACTGTGACCCTGTCTCTCTGGTGCTCCATCACAGAGGACTGTGCCTTGGAAGAAGGCCAGCAGTTGCGCACCTTCAACCTTAGAGCTCACACAAACTTCTTTATTCAGTCTGTGACACTGAGGTTGGCCATAGAAAACATAATAGATGTAATTTGAATATGTCAGTAGTCACATTAAATGTGAATGGACTGTTATTTAAAGGCAAATTGTTACCTCGTTTAAAAAAATGAAAACTATCTGTCAGAAAGACCACATTTAAGTTCTAAAATATAGAAAGTTTAAAGGTAAAATGAGTAAAGTTACAAAAAATGAGAAAGCTGATTTTCTATTACTATCTGAAAAAAATGTGAAGAACTATCTCTAGGGATAAACAGTCACTTCCCATAATCAAAATTTGACTCGCTAAGAAGGTAATTCTGAATTGGCTCTTACAAGTAAGTTGGAAATAGATTAAGAAGCCTCACATTGTTTTTGAAATGTAAATGAAACTAGGCAGAGGTGAAATGCTTAATAAAATATGGATGAAAACCAAAGCAATATTTACAGTAAATTGATTAACTTGTCTCATAGAAATAGAAATGGCTAAATAGTACAGAAGCAACTGATGGTACAAAAAGACAAGATTTGACTAAATAAAATAGATTAAAGAAGATTAAGAAACCAAAAAATTGATAAGAATGAACAATACCTGGCCAAATTTATAAAAGAAAGACAGGTATATATAATCTGTATTAGAAAAAAAAGCATAATTGGTTCTCTTGTAACATTAAGTATGAAAACATGTCCTATAAACTAGTAACATACATAAGAAATGGACAGTTCTTTTAGATGAAGCTTATCAATGACAAAAAGTAGTTCTACACTAACCTATAGTCAAAATGGATTAAAGGTCTAAATATTACAATAGAAACACTAAATTTACTAGAAATGAAAATATGTAGAAATCTTTTATGTAGGTGTAGTCTCAGATTTCATGAACAAAACCTAAAGCACAAGGGAAACATTACAAAAAATCAGAAAATGGAATCTCGCCTTATTAGAAAGCTTTTGTGCATATAAAGAAATCAAGTGAATAGACAATGAACAGAATGGGAAAAATGAAGCCAGTTGTTCCCTCAGACAAAGGACTTATAGCTAGAACACAAAGAATTACAAAAAATTCATATGTCCTTACATTCAAAGACCCAATCAAAATATTGGGATTAATACACATTCTTAGAAAAAGAAACACACACATCCAATAAATATATGAAAAAATGTTCAATATCGGTCACTTGAGCAATGCAAATTAAAACAACACTGAGATTCCACCTCACCTCAGAAGACTGGCTATCAAGAAATCAATGGATAGCAAATGCTTGAAGTGTTGGGGAAAATGAACCGAGCTCCACTTCTGTTAGGAGTACAGATTGGTGGCAGTCTGTGGAGATTGCATTAGAGGTCCCATTCCACCCAGGTATCTTCTCAGAAGAATTAAAAACATCATATCACACTAATGTTTATAGCTTCCATGTTTATAGTAGCACAATTTATAATAGCTAAATCTTCAAAACAACTAAAGTGCCCATGAACCTAGGAATGGATAAAAAAGATGTAGGGGCCCAGGGAGATAGCTCAGTGGACTAAGCACCTGCTTAGGTAAGCACAGAAACAGGTTAAATTACCAATACTGCATGGTGCACCAGCTCTGCCCCAGACACAATGAGCTGGCTACTGAGTCCTGGCATGATGGCACATACCTGTAATCCCAGCACTGAGGAGGCTGAAACAGGAGGATCATTACAAGTCTGAGTTGTGTAGTGAGACCCTGTACCAATAAAGATGTAGGGTTTTCTTATGCAATGGAATACTATTCAACCATAAAGGATAAATGAGAAACTTTTTTTTTTTGTCTTTTTTTTTTTTTTTTTTTTTTTTTTTTTGGCAGAACCAGGGATTGAACTCAGGCCCTTGCACTTGCCAGGGAAGCACTTATTCCACTGAGTCATCTCCCTGGCCCCCCATGAGAAACTTTTATAGGTAAATGTATCCAACTTGAGGCCATACTCAGAATAAATCAGACTGGTATGTTTAAACTTTGTATTGTTTCACTAGTGTGAGAAACTGCATAGATATCCAAAATGTACAATAGATATTATGAACTCAGAAGAAACTTCAAAAGAAAAGACAAACTGTGATGGGATAAAAGGGAAGAAAAGAAAAAGAAAAATTATATTTATACATGAGATAGTTAAGACAATTATACATCTAATTTCTCTTAGTTCATTTAAAAGAAAGGCTTGTGCTAGTATATGCCTATATCTTCTACTCTGCATAACGACTATGAAGATAATATGCAATGTATTAATTATAACCCCAACTAACCTGTCTTGAGACTATTTTATTATTTTTCTTTTCCTTTTTTAAAAATAATAGTTCTATAGCCAGGGAAGAAATTGAGTTGACAAATTAACATTTATGGAAAAAACTCAAAGCTTCAATAATTTAATTGAGGGACTATTGCAAATACTTAAGAAATATCAAACTTAAGTCTTCCTAGAGAACAGAAAAAGATACTCATTAATTTATTTTATGATACAAGAAAATATCTGAGAGCAAATAAAATTTGAGAAAAATTTCTGGCCAGTTTCCCTTAGAAGCATACATATGGAACGCTTTACTGGGAACAAGCAAGACAGAGTCAGCAAGTGGTAATGCAGCCTAGTCTGGTTGAGTTTATGCCGGGAATCCAAAGTTGTCTTCATCTTAGAAAATCAACTACTACCATCCACTATATAATCAAAGAATATTTACTCATCATTGCAAGAGATGGAGAAAGAGCATTTGCTAAACATCCAACATTTATTCACTCTAAAAACACTGTTAAACTAGCTGTAAGAACACTTCTGTCTAGAAGGTTTCTACCAAACATCTGCAGCAAACAAGAATCACTGAATACTTTCTCTTTGACACTGACAAAAAGGTAAGCATGCTTGTCATCATGTCTCATGAAAACTCATAGTCTCAGAAAATATGATGGTGTAGGTAAGAAATCTGAATGTACAGTTTAGAATGAGTGAGAATATATTTGCTAGATGCAAATATTACCATATAAATATCAATGGCACTTCTGTAGAATAGCAATACATAGCCTGACTGTTTTAGAAGTATCTTGTCAATAAGCATTAAATACTTAGAAACCAGTTTACCAAAAGATGGTCAAAGTTCTCAGGAGAAAATCAAAAGAATTTACTTGAAAGTGCTAAGGAAGGCCTTGAGGCATGCTTAAGTACTGAAAGGTTTAGTTTTGTAAATATATTGATTATCCTGAAAAAGTTTACAGTTCCATTACAATCTTAATCAAATTTCCAAATGTTTATAATTAACCACCTTACTTTGAAAATTTATATTACAAAGGGTAAAGAATATTCAGCACTTTTAAGAACAGTCTGACAGGATTTACCCCACCAAACATTCAAATAAAGATTTAATTGCTATGACAGTGCAGAACTTTGCCCTATGGGGTCTTGAGTTATGGAAATGGTGGACTCCAGTAGAGAAAAGCCTCAGCTTACTGGGTTAACTCACATTTTAGGTCATGAATGCAAATCTTGTGTTTCCTATTGTGTGACAAATGTTTACTCACTGCTGTTGTAGGTTGTTTAATAACTAGTGCTGTTTCTTGCTGTTTGCTAAGATAAAATTCCTTCCTCACTAATTCCTGTAAACAAAGTTAGTTTACAGAGATGAGTTCAAAAAGAAACTAAATGGCCTTAACTCCTTGTAACCTCAGGCCATGCAAGGCTACATTCTCTGTCAGATGATAAATTTGTTTACTAAACTGAAGGTGGTTCCATGTTTTAAAAGCCCCCTGCTTCCTGGGCTGGCTGCCATTTAGTTCTCTCCTGTGTGAGCTCAATAAATGGCTTTTTAAATTCTAATCTGGCTGATCTGGGTCCTACTCTAAGCGACCCATAATACTCAGTATATAGTTCTGGGACTGTTAGATCTTTTGTGGGGGGAAATTTTAGTATCATGAATTGCTTGTGTGTTTCTTAAAGACTCGCATATGAATGGTAAAACCACAACACTTCAGGGCCTGGGAGATGGATCAGCAGCTTAAGTTCCTGTCTGGAAAGCTCAAGGTTCTCAGTTCAATCCCTGATACCAAAAACAAACAATAATAACAAAAAACCCCACAAATTTAGGCAGGCTAAATCTGCCAAAAATAAGGAAACAAACAAACAATAATAACAAAAAACCCCACAAATTTAGGCAGGCGAAATCTGCCAAAAATAAGGAAAAACAAAACAAAACAAAAAAAAAACCTCAAAACGTACACATGGGCAGGCCTTTTAGCTCAGGGAACTAAAGTGCCTGTTTAAGCAGAGCACAGAAGGGGCTCGGGTTTAATCCCTGGGTGCTGTGCTGGCCCCGCCCCCAGAGCCCAAAGAAACGGGATCAAGACTGGGCGTGATGGTGGTCACCTGTAATCCCAGCGCTTTTGTAGGCTGAAAACAGGAGGATCACTACCAGTCTGATCTATATAGTGAGACCCGATAGACCCAATAGGCCCTGTCCTAAAAGTACACTACAAAAAATCTATATCTATCTATCTATCTATCTATCTATCTATCTGTCTGTCTGTCTGTCTGTCTGTCTGTCTGTCTGTCTGTCTGTCTGTCTGTCTATCTATCTATCTATCATCTATCTATCTATGTATGTATGTATGTATGTATCTATCTATCTATCTATCTATCTATCTATCTATCTATCTATCTATCTATCTATCATCTATCTATCTATCAA
>PVKA01009583.1:0-45073 GCA_004027165.1 Ctenomys sociabilis | reverse complement strand
GAAGTAAAGCTTATTCCTGGCATGTGGGTGGGCAATGGCAGTGTCACCTCCATGCTCTGGCTACTCTCAATACCCTTTGCGATGTTTCCTGGGTGACATGAACTAAGCAGTGTTAGTCCATCATTTGCTTCAGCCAACATCTTCCTGTCTTGGAATCAGCAAACAGAGTAAATGCTGGAAACAATGAGCCAGATTCAATGTCTCTCCCTCTAAGTTATTTTGTGCAGCAGAAGGAGAACTGACCAATATGAAACTTAAACAAGATATTCACAAATAAGGAAATTCACATTGTCAATAAACCTAAGCCCTTGAGTTCATCTGAGATAGGTATATGCAAATATAAATCAAAATAAGAACGCTATATACAATTTCTATGTTTAATAAATTAGTCTAAATTAACATGTTAACAAATATTGGAATTCATGGAAGCATCTTAATACTGGGAATGTAAATTATCATAGCTTTTTTTTTTTAATTTGATATTCCCTATAAAATTTGAAGGTGCTTTTTTTGTTTCTTGTTCTTTTTTTATTTCAGTACTAGGGATTTAACCTAGAGCCTTCACACTCTTAGTTACACCCCTAGCACCTTATTAGAATTTTCTTATTTTGACACAGTCTAGCAAAGTCACTAAATTTCCCAAGATGGGCCAGTGTCTCTCCCTCTGCCTCCAAGAGTTCTGGGATCACAGTCCTGTGCCACACTTGACCTAAACTGCTGCCTTATTATGAGGTTGATACCTCAGTGCATTGCATCGGGGTGAATCCACACACCATCCCTGGTGACAGCTTCCTAATTCTAAGACCTTAAACATAGGAATTTGTGCTTGAAAATAATAAGATTTTTGTTTTTCTCCATTTCTAATACTAATTTTTGCCCTCCTAGCATTGTTCAGAATTTCTGTTTGAAATGTTACAAGTATCTGGTACATAGTCAATACTATAAAGTATGCAATCCTTGTTGCTGTTTCTAACCTTATTTTACCACTCCTAAACTTTGCTAGACTATCTTGCAGCAAGTGAGGAGTTGAAATTGTATAAGAAACCTCATATAATTATTTTAGCAGTTCCAAACCATCATTGTAATGGACCTCAATAGAAAAATGGATAAGATTATGGTATAGTTATATTATGTTGATTCTTAATGAATTTACATTCACAAATACAAATACATATGATATGAATCTATTCATACAAAGTTGAAAACAGGTAAATCAATATTTAAGAATGATGCAGGTATTAGTTGTAAAACTATAAAATCAAATAGACAACAGTCACAAATACTAGAATAGTGTTTGACTCCAGAGGGTTGAACAAGATGAGAATTGAAAATGATGCATGGAGGGCCGGGGGGGTGGCTCAGTGGAATAAGTGCTTCCCTGGCAAGCTCAAGGGCCGGAGTTCAATCCTCAGTTCCGCAAAAAAGAAAATAATGCATGGTATCTTTTGAAGTCTTAGCCATCAAAGTCTTATTTTCTACACAGGGTGATGTTTAGATGTCTTTTTATCATTATTTGTATGTACCTAATTGATTTCAGTTTTTAAGGCAATAAAACTTCCTAGAATAGGAAAAATAGTTATTCAAAATAAAGACAGCAGAGAATGGATAACCTCTAATTCCACTGAAAGGCTTTTGGGAAAAAAGAATGGGTAATTGTGGAACTCCTCCTTCCCCTCAACAAGAGCCTGGGCCCCCAACTGGGCCCAGGAAGGAGAATTCCACCACAGGGTTTATTAGATTGTTTTTTTGAAAATCAGAATTGACCAGGGACCCATCCTACAGAATGGGCATTAGTGATTTTAAAAACCTTTGTAGGAAATTATGAATTTTTGGGACTGAGTTCCAGTACTGTAGTAAAAATAAACTAAATGAACAGCAACAATCCTTAATTAAATAATAATAAAGTGAAAAATATTTTATTTTAATGAAGAGCAACTGCATTTTTCTATTTCACATAATTAGCTCTTTTTTTCTTTGAAGATAATCTAAGTCCTTCCAATTTTGAATTCCTCATAATATTTCATAAACTTGTTCAGAATGCAATCTAAGAATGTACTGGTTTAAGAGGAAAATAGCCATAAGGATTGATGAGTTTCAGAAAGATAAACAGCATTTGAGAGTTGTTGGGAGTCTTACTTCATTCCTAATTTATTCTTTCAATGGCAGACTTGATGTCTTGGTGACTTTTCTCTCATTGCTAAGACAAAATATTTGAATTAAGACAGGCTTATTCACCTTACAATTTATGGAGGTGTCAGTCCAAACTCAGCTGGCTCCAAGGCAGAGCGGCCCATGGTAGAGGTCAATAGTTCATTGAGGCAGGAGACAGCAAAAGCAGCCAGAGCAAAAAAGGTCACTAGATAGCAAGCCTCTTTCCCTCTCATACTGTATGCAGCCTCTGCTCCCCACGGCAGCTTCAGCCCTCATACCCATTGTCCTAGCACTGGACCACAAATCAGTCGAAAACTGCAGAAGGCCACTCCATGACTGCACAAGGCTTAGTGAACGCTTCTAGACACAAATCATAACAACCTGACAAAGACCACAAGACCTTTAGAATATAGTTATATTCACATAAATTATTGAATTTGAAACATTTAAGAAGGCTAATAAGTTTATATGATCTATTACATTTTTCATCTGTTGATTTTCAAGACCTATTTGATCAAAATACATTTTGACTTTTAATATTAGTGAATTTGAATCACGCATACACTAATCCAAACAGTTTGTGTTTAGACATCGCGAAGACTGACTTATAGAAACCTGCAGATGTGCTAAGATCAACTGCTATTATGGGCTTTAGTTATTATGGGCTTTAAAATGTATTATTTCTGTGCAAAACATAAGATTATGCTGTTTTAGCAAAGAAGTAATAGAGTTCAGTGCTATGTACCTAAAGTAATACACCATTTCCAGGGTTTCAAATTATCTTAAGTACAAAACCTAAAAGGCACCGAATTTTGAATAAGCAACATTAAGAAAATATCTGTGTTGTAACAGCATGTCTGATGCATGCTGCCACTCACATAACTCAAAAGAGAACTAAACTTCAGGTTCTGAGCACAGTAAATGAACTCCAAAAGCAATTTGATTTAAAAATGTCACTAAAAAACATTATGGTAAAAAAAAATGTGAGTGAATTGCACTTGCATTAGCTGATATTTTAAACCAACTTTAAAACAGGGAAAGATGAATTTCATCCTAAGTTTAGCTTTATGGAACATGAGAGGGCACCCATCTGAAGCAATGAGACATCTTACATCACCAACTATTGTTTTCCTATGGAGAACGTGTGTTCCATAGGCAGGAATTTTGTTTTGGTCACTAATGTCCCATCATTGCTTACAACTGTCAATCACCTTGTAGGGACACAATAAATGTGTTGAATAAAATAATGTCTAAAACTATAGAAGCCAGGGACTACCTTGGAAACTAAAACTACCATTAATTTGAACATGAAAGTTTGTTATGAAAAGGAACTAAACAGTTAAGTTACTATAAAGATCTAAGGAGAATTCTAAAGGATATTCTAGGACAAAGATAAAGATGAATATGCATAGAAGAGTTTTACTTCCCAGGGCTGGCATTTGGAATTCATTAGAGAAGGTGTGGTTGTATCCTACTGCATAGCAGAGATGTTTGTTATGCTACCCGGAATACATCTAATCTATTTTTATTGAGCAAACAGAAATCTGCCCTTTAGAAAGTACAGTGATGCCATAGGTAGGCTTACTGAGGAGATTGGGCACTGGTGACACAATGTACATGTCTGGAGGGCTTTGAGATGTAACCTCCTGCAGCATAGGATAGTATAGGGTACACGCAGAGTAGTGGGCTTCAGGAAATGAGTGACTGGGAGTGTATGATACCCATGAATGATGGACACAGACCAACTTTGAGGTAAAAAGGGCAGAGCCTGGTAGCCAGGGAGGCAGAAAGAGTTGGGACTTGGGGATATGGATGAGTAGCACAAAGTATGCTCACTGTCTATGTTAGGAGGGCTACATGAGGGATCACTATTCCAGGTCAGTCAACAGCACGATATTATATATCCTGGGTGTGCAGCTAGGGTGGAGGACCGCTGGATGTCACAACCCTTGTGCCGCTGAGCACCATGTGGGAGCAAGGAAAAGGCAAAAATGGCAGTGTATAAACAGTTCCCTGTGTGTGTAGTGACCCTCCAGCACCTTCCACTGGGAAAGCTCACTATTGTTCTCACTACAGTGGAGAAAGAGCGAAATCTCCATTGTCACAGAGCTAGTGATGCAGAATGACCTCACAGAGCAGAGGCAGGAAATGATGGTGGAATCACACAACTCACACAGAAAACTTACATTCCTGGCAGGGATATCATTGTCAGAGATACATGAAATAGATCACAGCTACCTATGAATGACATGGATTATTTTACACAGATTATACCTCAACTTTCTTATGTGGGTTATGCAGGTTGCAATAACTTACACACTGGATTTCAGTGCTTTTAGTTTGCTTAGCACTTGTGCCTTTAATCACTGCATCATTATATATTTTCTCTCAAAGGAAAATGTAATGAAAGGTATTCTACTGGGAAACACCTTCTGGTTATGTTTTCATCAAGATTGAGTATTATCCTTGTATGTAACCTTTGCTTAATTTTCACAAGAATTAATGCTCTGTCATCTCATCTTTATCTAGTCCTGTTAATTCTGGCTATTTAGAAACTTTTACCTGGGGGAAAGGGGATAGCTCAGTGGTATAAGTACCTGCCTGGTAAGTGCAAGGTTCTGAATTAGATTCCCAGTACCACAAAACTCTTACATTAATTCAGTCTTTGTTGTCTACAATTTTCTTTGCATTGTACAAGTGCTATTTCACCAAGATTTCTGCAGTTCTTTCCCAGTTGCCACTTCTAATTCACCCCTCTGGCCTATTTTCCAGAAGTCAGTCAGGGTAATTGTTCTCAACTCTGATCATGCAATTTCCATGTTTTAAAAATCCTTCAGCAAGCCAGGTGTGGTGCACCCCTGTAATTCCAGACTCAGGAGACTGAGACAGGAGGATTTCTGTGAGTTCAAGCTGGGATGCACAGTGAGTTTAAAGCCAGCCTAAACTACATAGTGAGACCCTGCATCAGAAATGCAAAAAACACAAAGAATCCATCAACATCATCATGGGTAATACACTCTTTAATTGAGACTGAGAGATGCTTTGTGAGCTAGGCTACATTTATCCACGCATCACTCAGAGTCCAGCCAGGATGCAGAAATGAGTCATTTTCATTGATAGACTTAAACATAGAGTGTTGCTAACTGGATATTAAAGAACTGGAGAAGAGAACCCTGCAACAGTGTGAAGACAGCAACATATCAATCTGCAGCATCACATAAGAATCTGAGAGCTGAGATAAGGGGAAGAGGTTGAAATCATGAAACTCTAAGGACTTAGAGGTTGTTTCTTGTGCAGCTGCAACTCAAGACTTTGAGGAAAATGACAGTGGGCAGTTTGCACTGGTGTCCCGAAGAGGGACCACACTGAAGCTGGTTTTGTGACAGAAATTTCCAATCTACTTTCACTGCTGCTACTTAGAATGAAGAAGTGAGCATTAGTGACACTGATAGGGAAACAAATAAGAATCGAACAGGGAAAAGAAGGAGAGAGCTTCTTCCTCCCCAACGCTAGTAGTTTTTCTCTAACCTGACCTCATAGCTGAGCCTAACAAAACTTCCAGCAGAGAAAAAATGTTCTTAGAATCTTGGCCCCTACCTCAAAAAAGCAGAAGGGTGGGTGAAGACCCATTCCTTGCCCAGCAAGGAAGAAAGCCTTTTTTTTTTTTTACCACACCCACATGCTTCCAAAGTAAAGAGTCAAGTGCATGATCCCACTGAGAAAAGGATTTATCCTTTGTACAATCAAGGATGTTTTTATTCGTTTCTCAAAATGAGGAGCCCAAAGTCCTAGGTATAAATGTACTGACAGCTGTAAAAAGGCATTTTCTATGATCTATAATTATTCCTAAAGGTTGGCTCAGTAGTGCCACACTTGCCTGGCAAGTACAAGGTTCTGTTATTAAAAAAAATATTGTTGAATTCAGTCACAGTTCTGTCTCAACATTTAGTCACATAAGGACAAAAGCTCACTGATGACAAATTTTGTGTAAAACTCAGGTTAAGAGTCTTACAGAAAAATAATTTTTTTTTACATAAAAAGATGCATACCCAACTAGCAAAGAAATAAATGTTTTTAACTGCTTAGTCATTATTTGTGTAACTATTTAGCATCTATTTGTATAACTATTCCATGTAACTGGCCACTATATATTGTTGAGTCACCACTGCTGAATTTTCCTTTGTTCTCAACCACATCTTCAACAGGTGAAGCATTTTTGTTTATGTTTTCATTTTTTTTAACCTATTGTGTCACTGTAAGCCTTTATTCTAGAAAGATTTGATTTTCCATCAGATCTCACTTTTTGTACTGAGAAATTCTTGAATTCCATTTGTATCCATTTCCTTAGTCCGCTTGGTTCCCACTGAGGGAACAACACAATTTCCTCATGATGAGGGTCCTTATTGCAGTCAGTTCACTGCTTCTTTTATGCTTACTGCATAAGCGGAATGAAAAACCCAGGATGGCAGATGGCGGTCTTGATCTCTAGTTCGGTAAAACCCTCATTCTGCTTCTGGAAGAAACACATTTTCTTTTAGCCAAGTCTTCTAAACCGGTAAAGCTCAAGATAAAACTCTTAGCAAAATTTCTGCCAGCAGATTATCAACAGTGAGGGCAACCATATATAATTCCACATATTAAGTCCTGGGTGGATGTATTGTAAAGGAGAAACAGCACTATCTATACTGGTGCAAAGCAAAAACTGCATCTCATACAGCAGAACACTGACACCATAACTGAGTCTATTCCACCCTGCTGCTAAGTCATCTGCTTCTAGGTCACTCATGTTAGACATCCAGTGACCATGGTTACACGTCCATTGTGCACTCTCTTCTGAAATGTAGCCCCTGATTAGTAACAACATTTGCTTAGTACCACAGTGCTATGAGTAAATTGATGCAGGGGCTCACAAGTTGTGATACTAGAACAGCATTACAAGAGGGAGGGTGAATTCATGTCCATAGTAATCATCTACTGCCATGAGGATAAATCCCTGCCTCCAGTAGGCTAAGAGAGAAATGTAATTGATCTACCTGGTCCCCTGGGGTGCATTGCCGCCTGATGGTCTCTGAGGTTGGCAGGTCAAGCCTTCAGCGATAGTGTTCTGCAGGTCAGCCGTGCCTGGGGGTTCCATGCTGACAAGCCTACGCTCCGCTGCGACCTTCCCACCATGGCTGCTCTACATGTTGACCCACTGAGCTGGTGCGACTCATGGCTGCAGAGTCAGCCAGAAGTGTGTACACCACATCAGAGTCTTCACCTCAGTGAGACTCTTCACAATAGATTTCTAATGACTTTAACTTTTAAACTGTAAAGCCGACAAATTGTAGTTGCTTATAATTGGGGTGTAAAAGCTATATTTTGATTCATAAATACAAGAATCATTAAATCAAACTAATAAACACATCGATCATCTCAACTACTTTTTGTGGTATTATATCTGAAAAGAAAAACATACTTATTTCTACTCTTCATTAAAGTTTTATGCTTTAGTATCATTTTTCCTTTTACCCCTACCTACCCTGTCCTTAGCAATCCCAATCCTACTCTTTATCTCTTTAAATTCAATTTTTTTTTAATTCACAAATAGTTGACAATGTTTCAAATGTTTCTTTCAGTGTCTGGCTTATTTTACTTAGCATGATCTTCTCTAATTCTCCAATGATCTTGCAAATAATTAGTTTTCTCTTTTGAAGGCTGTATAGTGTTACACTCCATACTCACATCGGATAAGCACTTAGTTATTCATTCATTGATGGATAGACACTTAGGTTGATAGCATATTTGGGTCATTCTAGTTACTTTTCTCTTGAGACAAAATACACAGCACCCAAAGTTAAGAGAGAAAAGGTTTATTTAGCTCGCAGTTTGGAGACGTTTTGGTTCATAATAAGCTTGACCCGAGGCAGGGTGGCACATGGCAAAGGGGCAACCCTTTGTGGTGGTGGTGAAAGCTGAAGCAACAAGAGAGGCAAGCTTATTTCTGCCTCTCACGCTGTATCCAGTTCACGGATGTGGGGTGGAAGCAGAGCCACCAGCGGACTGACCCAGCAGGCACCCACCCGGCATCCGTAATCCCAGCACGGCACCGTGAAGCACTCACACCCTAGATTCAGCCATCGCTAAACACAGACCAGCATGGGCTATCATGAATGTTGCAGCAGTAAACATAGGCATATAGGCAGCTCTGAAATACAGATTTCAAGGCTTTTGTAGTAAGCATGGGGTGGGTTAGGTGATACAATGATGCTAATTTTAGGTTTTTTTTTTTTTTTTTTTTTTTTTTGTATTTTTATATTTTTTAGGGAAGGGTCCACAGGGTGTTCAGGGTCTCACTACTAGATCAGACTCATAGTGATCCATGTGTTTATAGCCCCCCAAGATCTGGGACTACTATATTTTGGATCTTATTTACACTTTCAGTTTCTCACACCAGAGGGACAGTGCAATATGTACATGTCTGATTCATTTCACCTAAGAGTATTATCTCAGGGTACCTTCATTTATCCAGAAATGTCTCTAGTTTATCTTTCTTTGTAGCAGAGTATTATTCCACTGTACATAAACTACACCAGTAGGGATTGGCATTTACACCTACACAATGTAGCGGGACTAGCTCCATTTACATTTCACTTCTGAGGTGTCAGAAAGGAGTAAATGCCAAAATATAAAAAGTGTATTCAGAGATACTATATCCAACTATTCCTGGCAGGAATTGTGTCTTACACCAACACACACAAAGGAGGCTAGTTAGATAGTGTTTTAGCCTGTCCCTGCTCCACACAAAAGAAAGTTCATTAAACCTTGGTTTCTATTAAGTGTGAGATGAGTATCTGTCTCACATGAACACATTCCTCCAGAAACACTTACTTCATTTCAGAGTTCATTGACTGTATGAATAAAGGATGAGCAGAATAGATAGCAGATTTTTAAATTCTAAATTTTTTTTTCATATCTATGGCACCAGGGATCGAACTCTGGACCTTGTGCTTGCCCAGCAGGTGCTTATGCCACTAAGCTATCTCCCCCGTCCCCTATAAGTTTTATTATAACGAAGACATATCTCAATTGATCCCTCTCCGAATACTTCCCTTCCCTTCAAACACACTTCTATGGCTCGTGCCACTTTCTGAGGCAGTTTTGGAAGCCTCCTTTCTGAGTGTGAAAGCAAATGGGATGAATGCTACTGCTAAGTGTCATCAGTGGGAAGGCAGGTTTGTGAAAACGTGGCAGTGTGACTGCACCCACCTTGCTCCACAGCTGTGGCACCATGAGACTTGGCTTCCTCAGAAAGCCCAAAGGACCACGAAAGGCAAATGTTCCAAATCAGTTCAGAACACTGTTGTAGCCATGATAGCACAACTACAGCCACTTCAAAAAGAGGGAGAGGAAGTGGTGTTTGAGTGTGTTTAGAACAGGGAGGAATATTCTGAGAAAGATAGAAGGCAATATGCATAATATTGTAGTAAAATATTAAAAAATTTTTAAAAAAATTTTTTAAAATTTAATCGTTCTTGTATTTCAACCTGAATCTGTAGCTCCACGATTTGAGTCCTTATGGTCAGTAGATATAAAAGGGCCAGCTTTACAATGATAAGACTTCTTGTTTATTACTTTATTGCCTTTCTCCATTTGAGGATAGGCAGAATACATAGTATAGTGAAAAACTAAGACTCTATCCTAAACCTTTCATGTTTGCGTGTGTATGTATGTATATATGCAGTGCACATTTGTGCTTTGTTCATATAATTAGCTGTCTTTACTCAAGTAAGTCCTCTCACAGTTTTCCCTCTATTCTAATTTCCTCTACTCTTTGCTCAGTCGATTTCCTCCTACTAACAAGGCCTTTGTCCCTCTTATTCTCTCTCTCTTTAAGTACGTTTAACAGGGTTTTAGTACATAAACGTGTATTGCTGCATAAACACATTTGGGCCAGTTGTTCCACTGACCATTGTACTCCAGGCCTGCTGGTGACATAGGTTGTGAGCAATATGAAAGTGACTCATTTTCACCTTTACAAATGAATGGGAGCTGCTCTGTTGAATTTTTTTTCTCCTCTGCTGAATGAGCAAGGTACAGTCTGAGTGAAACATCTTCATCCAAGTTTTCTAATTTAGGGCTTTATTTTATATTCATGAGGTCAAGTGAAACTTTCTGAATTATTCAAAACTCTCATGATGATGGAGGCAGGGGCAGAAGTTCAACACAATTTCCTTTCCTCTTCAAGTGGTTGTCTAATTACCTGACTCAAAATTTCAAGTGGGTGGTCACAACATCATAAACAAGTGGGAGGCAGCTTTTGGGGGGTTTTCTGACTTTCAGGGGAAAACTAGTGAGTCGGGGGAAGACTTAATTCAGAGAAGAGTTTCAAATAGTATTTAAGCCCAATTAATTAAAAAAATCACTTCGGTGGAAAAAAATTCCACTGATCAAGGTTCTGATGACAGAAAAAGGATGCCTTCTACCTAGAAAAAAATATGTAGGATTAAAGGATGGGTTAGTTCACAGAATCTAGACAAGCAGGAACAAAGAGTAGGGAATTCAATCCAACAGACCTAAATTGGTTATGATTTTAAAAATTCCATTGTCCTAGTCTGCTGCTCATATCTATGATGCAAGAGATTGGATGCTGGGCAGACACTGGAATTATCTGAGAAAAACCGAGTACTCCTGCCATTGTGCCTACCAGAGGCTTTGACGGCTGTCCCCATGGGCATGCCAACTGGCTTGCAGTCCATGTACAAGCCTCTTGTAGGCGGCTGTGTTTGCAAAGTGAGGTGCAAGGTCATTAGAGCAGCTTCCAGTCTGGATTGTCATTCAAGCTTTCAAGGCATAACAGGCTTGCACAGTACAGCATGTACTTAGCTTTAAAAAAGTATCTAACGTAACAGGATCCCAGAGGCCTTGGATTCAGCTTCTGATATCCCTAATCACATGCATTAGGACATGTTTTTAGTACAGAAAATGAGAAGAAAGTGAAATTTAGGAAGCTAAGAAGGTGACAAAGTCTAGAATTTCTGAAATTCCACACTAGTGATATGAAGGGGAGTCTGGGAGCAGTAGTTTTTAGATTGCACCTATAGTCCACAAAAATCAAACATCAACATTTAGGTCTGTTGGAAATTTTCTGCCTGGAACTGAACAGAGTACATACCATACTATCTGACTTCTTAAATGTGAATGAAAGTGAAATAACTTTTAAAAAAATTCCTGGTATGACAGTCTAGCGATTGGCCTCTAAAACTGTCTTCCCTAGGTTCTGACTTTGGAACAGTTGCATGTTTACTTCTATTTTAACTTTCCTGTCATCCACAAAAGAGAGCTGAGCTAGACTGCTTAGCAGCTCGTCTAGCTGTGATATTATATAATCCCACAATTTGGGTAACTCTATTCCAAATCACTGAACTTCAGTATCACAGAGGATATCTGACTAGATAGGCTGTGAGGAATTCACGTCTTTGAATTAAAATCCCATTCCACATCAGTACTTTATCTCTTATACATCTTTGTGCTATTTTTGGCCATATGAAGTATTCTGGTTGCTCTTATGCTAATCAACCTTGTATAAAAGGGAGTTTGCCTTAATCCATATTCATAGTATTCAATTTTATAATCTTAAAATCTTTAAGCATATTTCAAATTATTTCACATGCACTTCATTTCTAAAAGTATCATTTTATCAAGAAAACAATACCACATAAAATTATGTTGAGTAGCATTTTATCAAGTTTTGAGGCAGAAGTGAAAATGACCTCACTAGCCATAGCAGAGCTCCTGCTAACAGATGACAGAGTTGTTGATGAAGGTAACAGAAATGTATTTCTTCAGTTTTAGAGGCTGGCAGTCCAAGATTAAGTCGTAGGCACTTTCATCTTATTTAACTTTATTTACACTTAACTTCTGTAAAGGCTTTGTCTCTAAATATAGTCATTAGGCATTAGGATTTTGACATGTACATATTGTGAGTAGAACCACACTTCATTCTATAGTTCTGCCTCAGTGGTACCTAACACTATGGTGAAGAAAAGGGCCAGATTATTACTTTCTGAGTAAAAATCCAGATAGAAGTTTTGATACATAAACAAAAGGAAAACAAAATGAATGGTTGAATATTAATGATACATACATGTAACTAGTTATTTGCTATTTGTGATCTTTCAGGCTTAGCCTTTCTCACAAATTTGTTTCTAAGATTTTCCTATTGGAACAGTATTTGTTTCTTCTTTAGAATGTTGTAACTATCATAGAAATAGAATTCAGAAGGATGCTTTGATCAAATTAATTTAGTAATGAAAATCCTTTCACTGACAAGAGACAGTCACCTTAGTGCAATATTTATCAAAAGATCCCAGCCAGCTAAGCATATGGTAACAACCTAAGTGGGCCCAAACCTCACTGTGTCAAGTCACTCAATTCAGATTTCAGGAATAACTAAAAAGAGATTAAAACTGTAAATGTAAATTTAGAGTTATGTAAATTTGGTAAAGTCATTTAAATTTATCAGTGGCAGTTTATGTTCTTCCTTAGAGGGTGAGTCCAATTTCAGAAAACAGTAAAGACTGGTATTTTAGAAGATTAATCTGACAGTCTGTACATAGTTTCTCCTCTGTGAAGTGCTAATGGTGTTGGGCTGACTTCCTAGGCAGCTGAAAATCAGCTCTGTGGATGGAGCAAGACACTGGAAGTTTTGTTCCAATTTTTATTTTCATTACTCTTCAGTGCTGCTCTCATTCCCATCTCTTAATTTTGAAGCTAATAATTTAGTTAGGGGTATTGAATTATTTAATTCACAGAATGACCTCCAGCTCTTTCAGCTTTTTCCTTTTAGTTTTATAACAATGTTGAGGTATAAGAGACCAACACATTTTTATCACAAAAGATCCAAGGGCCTTTATTGACTAAGAGATGGAGTGGATTTGGGGAAGCCAAAGAACCAGGACTCAGAAGACTCCTTTCAAACTTTACCAACTTCTGGTAAAAAATGACAAAATAAGTCCATTCATTTCTTGACCTTAGTGTCATACAACATATCACCAAGCCTTCCTGAGTTTCCCCACGTCTATTCCATTTATACTTAGAAAGCAGTCCAACATCCAATTATAATGGCTTTGTGAAACCTGGGGCTGAGCAAGTATTTCATATTTTATGATCTTGGCTTGCAAATTTTTTCTCTCAAAAATGATCCCAATATAAGGGCTGACGAGATAGCTCAGAGACTAAAAAAATGCCTGCTTTGGCAAGTGCAGGGAGCAGGGTTGCAGACCCCATCCTGCATGTCCTGCCACTGGGCGTGCTCAGCTGGCCACCAAGACCAGGGATGGTAGTGCACCTTTATAATCTCAGCACTGGGGAGGCTGAAAACAGGAAGATCACTATGAGTCTGAGTTGCATAGTGAGACCTTGTACCAAATACATAAATGAAAAACAAATGATCCCAATGTATAAAAGATGGTAGTTTTCAAATTCCGTAACATTTTATCTCTAAGAAAGTAAAGGAAGAACTAAAAGGGGAGCATTTCAGGATTGGATAAAATAAAGAGTAGGCTGAGCAGCAGAAAATTAAAGGGGCAGAGTAAAGAAAATTGGCAAGAACTTTAAAGTATAGAATAAAACTCTTGAAGTTGTTCCTGAGAGGACAGTTGTGCCAAGGAAGGACAGGTGGAAAAAGCATTCCTTTGCTGGGTTATTTACACTTACAGATCATCTGGCTGTGTGTCTTAGTTACAGGGGAACGATGGAAATAAATAAAAACTAGTAGAGATGGCTACTGATGTCACTAGGTCAGAAAAATGTGAGGGACGCCCCAACTGTCACCTACAGGGTTAAAGGGAAAATAGCAACACCATCTCAAAGAGTGCATTGTTTAGCAAACTGCATTGGGCAGGTCCTCACAAAAGATAAAATACTCTATACAGAGACCTTTGAGCTCTTAGGAGGATATCTCAGAGAGGTGATTGCCAGATTTAGTAAAAATAAACTAACAAACAAAAAATACCCACACCAAGATATTTGGCTAAAGTTGAATTTCAGATTCTAAAATTAGAGTGTGTGGTATCTTTAGCACACCACTCCACACACTGCCCCCACATATAGATACTAAATTCAGTGACCATATTTATTAATATTTGGGTGATTTGAGGAAAGGTAATTAGACTTTTTAATGTCACAAGTTTTCCATTTATGAACTGAGGTAATAATATATCACCTTCTTTTTTGACGTTTAAATAATTCTAATAAAGCATTTAGCAGTATTCCTAACAGTTAGTAAGCATTCATTTTTATGGGGAAAGATAGAAGAAAAACAGATCTGGGGAATTTTTTCAATTGAAATAGTTAAGTTCTTTTATACCTTAAAATTGTATGTCAAATTTCCTGTGGAAAATAAGGTTTTCCTTTTTCTTTTGTGACAGGATCTCACTAAGTTGCTAATTTTCCCAGACTGAACTTGAAATTAAAATTCATTTGCCTCAGCCTCTGAGTGCTGGGATTACAGGCACGTACCAGTGTTCCCTGCTGAAAAAGAAGGTTTTAATCTAGAAGCTTTATCGTTGATAAAGCCTGGCGACAAACAACATGTCATCCATAAGAAATGTGTGATAAACTGTAGTATGTCTCTATGATGAAATAGTTCATGAGAGGAATCCAGTAAGCCATAGAAATACATGACAGAATTTACCTGCATATTGTCCATTGCTAAAGGCTAGTCAGGAAGGCTGCAAACTGTGTGAGCCTGAGTGTACTACATCTTGAAATGACCAATTACGGAATCCAGTGAAAGATAATTGTTTACAAAATCGGTGGGAGAGGGAGGCAAAGAAGGTAGGAGGGAAAGATGAATTTACAGAGAAGAGGAATACAAACTTCGATATTTTTAATTGAACAACTGATTTAACACTCATTTTATTTTTTGTATATGGGTAACTCCTGAGAGAACTGATTATTTTGCCAGTAAATAATTCAGTCTTTCTACTCCAAAGGATGGCATATGGAGCTTGTTAAATACAGGATCCCAGCCAGACGTGAGCCACGCTGGATCAAATTTGGATTTCTGTAGATTTTCAAGTATTTTCTGTGCATCTCAAGCTTTAAAAACACTAATATAGCAGTTTGGAAGATGAGTAATGATGTCAAGTGGACTTGATTTTGGGTCATATCTTTTATACTTCTAACTGCCTTTGTAAGTTACATAGCATTTCTAGGTCTCAGTTTTCTTATTTATAGCACAAGGAAGTTGAGAACACCTATCTCTAAGGTTTACTAGGAAGAAAAATAGAAGAAATGTTTACAAAGCTCTGCCTTGGTGACTTTTCTCTTACTGCTGAGGCAAAACACCTAACAGCCCAAATTATGGAAGAAAAGGTTTATTTAGCTCACAGTTTGTGGAGGTTTTTGTCTGTAATCAGCTGGCTCCATGGCAGGATGGTGTGGCAAGGGCAGCAGTTCAAGGTGGCAGAAGACCATATAAAAAGGGGGGGGCAGCCCCTTTGCCTCCCTCATATTGTATGCAGCCTCTGCTCTTCTGCAGGGTGGGTACAGCACTCACACCGTGTAGGTGCCCTCCTCTTGCACAGGGTGAGGATGTTTACAGAGTGAGAACCAGGGCCCCATGCAGAGTCCCTTAAACTTCAGAACTTAAGTTGACAGAATGTATCAATCATTTCAAACCCTTAACATGGCACTGGAAAATTAAAAGTAGTGAGACAATGTTAAGAATCTATCTTCCTAACAATATTAGTGGTAATAAAGACCTAGGAAAAATGTGAACTTTGTCAATTAGAGCTTTATTTTTTAACTTCCACAATACTTTTTCCTCCTAAGGATAGAAATAAAAAAGGAGGGAGTGGGCTAGAAAGGGGTGTGTGTGTGTGTGTGTGTGTGTGTGAAAGAGAGAGAAAGAGAGAGAGAAGGAAGAAAGGTCTTCTTTCATGCAGGAAGAGCACATTAATATCACTCCTCATCAGGACTGTTCATTTCTATTTATGGAAATAATTGGCAGTGGTCTCTTGGAGTTCTGCATAAAAACGGAATGAATCAATCTGCCACAGATCGACACCACACAAATGAACTCATTTAGCTCTCATTTAATCCAAATGACTACGGCTAGTCAGCTGCTCCATCTTCTAGAAAGAAATACTAGGGTCCACTAAGAGTCCTGTTAGCAACAAAAGTGCCAATGTGTTTAGCACTGGGGCTTGATACTTGGCGTTGGTGTCTGTGTTAGATACTATTATTTTTATAAGAACGTTGAACAGCTTAGGAACTAGAATTATATGTTATTTAAACCCAAATCAGTAAGAAATATTTTTTGACTCTGTAAGGTTACCAATTATTATTAAGGTTACCATGACCTGGGCAGTCATGTAAAAGGATGATTCCTGCTAATATCAAAAGTCAAAAGGGTACATAGTTTGCTTTCACTATAGCACTATTGGAAGTAAGTCATCCATGTGGATTTGGGTGTGGAGGATGGGCCTCCTGGCCATGTGGGCAAAATAGTATGGTGAACTGCTTTTCTAATGTGATTTCTTCTGCTTCAAAACATTTTGTCTCTTCAACACAACTCCTTGCTCCTAAGATCCAGCCTACGTGTCACTTCCTGACCACTTCTCCAATTGCCTCGTTTGCATGTTGCTTCTTATGGTGTTTGATACTTATCTCCAGTCTATAGCACATACTGTATCTCTCTGCTTAAGCTGGCTCTTTGTGTATGTGTCTGGAGTCTCCACATTCCATGAGACTGGGAATTCCTGAAGCAATGAAACTGTGTCACTCATATCTGCATTTCTAATCTGCCTTGGGAGTCAGCAGTGGGCATTTCAAATGTGGTTGTTGATAAAAAAAAATTTAACAAGTAAATTACTGCCACACATATTACTTGGATAGTGTATAAGTTTTCTATGGTTGTCCTAATTAAGATCCACAAATTGGGTGACTTATCAGCATAAATTTATTCTCTTCTATTTCTAGAGGACAGAAATATGAAATTGAGGGTTCCACAGGGACTTTTTGCCAAACCCACCATGGGAAGATATGTCCTTGCCTCTTTTAGCTTCTGGAAGCACCACATGCTCTTTCACTCGTGGCTTTAAAACCCCAATTTCTATTTCTCATGGCCCTCTTTACATCAAATCTGTCCCCCAAATTTCAGTTTCATGTTAAGGAACTAGTCATATGTGATTAAGAGTCTACCTTTTTTCACTATTGACCTCATTTTAGTTAATTACATCTTAGTGAGCCTGTTCTTAAATAAGATTATGTTTTCAGATATGGGGGGATTATGGGGAACATCACACAATTCAGCTCATAACATATCAAGGATCATAGGAAAAATTTCTGTGGTCTTTGTACAGATAAATCCGAACATATAAGTAAAATTGCAGGTAGCTTTAAAAGTAGCAGCACAATACTAACCATTAGGGAAAAGAGGCTATCATAGCAGCAAATACAGTATTAATTTCTTTTTTTATTTTTAATTTCTTGAATGATCTAAATGTATCATTTATCTAGAAGTCTGTTTATAATAGATATATGTATTTTTTGGTGGAATTGGGGATTGAACTCAGGCCCTTGCGCTTGCCAGGCAAGCACTTATTCTACTGAGCTATCTCCCAACCCCCTCTTTATAATGTTCAATCAAATAAAAATTAAACAGAAGTTTTTATAACTGTCAGTGGAATGAAATAACATTTTCTTTTTAGGTGTGACTCCAATATTAGCTTCATAATATTCACTTATTTTCTCAAACATGTTTGGTACATGGTCTCTTTACGTAGGTGGGACTCATAGTGATCTTTCTGTTTTCAGCATTCTCAGTGCTGGGATTACAGGTGTGTGCCACCATGCCCAGAGGTAGCCAGCTCAGGTGCCTGAGGGCAGGGACAGTGTAGCACACGCTGTTGGGGTCGGACCATGGTTCTTGTGCTTACCTAAGCAGGTGCTTAGCCCTTAATTATCTCTCTGGCCCTTTATTTTCATTTTGTTTTGTATTTTAGGGAAGGGTCTATAGGTTATTCAGGGTCTCACTACTAAGTTGGACTTGCAGTGACCTGCCTGTTTACAGCCTCCTAAGAGCATGCGCCAGCACACCCAGTCTCAATTGCCATCTCAGCATGCCCCAGGGGAGGAGCTGGCACAGCAGGCCTGGGGATCGAATCCCTGGCCCGTGTGCCTGCTTGCAGGCACTTTAATCTGCTACGCTATTTGGTCAGTCCTTGCAGCCCTACTATTCATCATTATTTTATGTTAATCAAACTTTCTCTGATCAATTATCAAATGGCTGACAACTCACATTCTAATAACTTCAGTCAAAACAAGACAGAGTAGTTTAATTAATTCTTGAGGACAATAGACCCAGGCCCATACCTGGTCCTTGCACCAGAAGACATAATATGGAAGATTCTAGTAGGTTGTCAGAACAAACACCCTTTCCAGGTTCTGGAATTATTTGTGAAGAAATAGATAAAACAGATATTGTTTAATTTTGTCAGAAGACCATGAGGCTGCAGCAGACAGTTGAGTGGTGACTTTGACAATGACCTTGTTTCACCTCCATAATTGACTGGGTATAAGGTTATGATTCCACAAACCAAGTACCAGAGATCAACCAACAACCTGAAAGGGAGCCTCCAAGAGTGAACGACGGTACAAGAGCCAAAGAGTAAATGGAATGAGATTGAAGAGTTAAAGCCAAGAGAAGCTTCCAGGGAAATTCAGAAGGTCTGATGATGAATCAGGGCTTACCAGAAGAGCAGAGATCTGGAGAAGAAAGGTGGGAAGTGTTTTGAGTCCTTCGTCTGAGAAACATCTATAGGAGAGAGAAGATGGACAGATACAATTTTTTGTCTAGAATATGGGAAGAAGACTGGCTAGGGTAGTTCTAGAGGGCTGCATCTGGGGTAGGTAGCTGAACATAGAGAATAGGATGGTAGGAAATGTGGCAAAGGCATCACTGAGGGCACTGCCATCCTCTGCTGAACACCATCTGCTGGGCTTGATGAGACAAGGTAGACAAAATCTTAACATTTTCTTTGAGAGTCCGGGAAACAGCTATGTCTTCTCATCATTTTCCTTCATTATTTGAAAGCTGGTCAAGATATGGGCAGACATTTATGGGCTGTTTCTCATAGGACCTAAAAATGTTTTTACCACCAGAAGGCCCTCAGAGAGGTGAAAAGAAGACAGTGGGGCCCAGGACAACCATCTGACAATGACATACATCTTGAGCAAGTGAGAGATAGGAGCTGACACAACCTCTTGCTGCCCTGTTTCCCCCACATAAAACCTAACCAGAAAAGAATCAGCCTTGAAAACCACACTGCAGATCAGAAGATCACATCTCATTAGTCTCTTTGCTTAGTGGCCATGTAATGGCAGTGGACAGGGATGGACTGATTGGGACTGGTATCTCTAGGTTTTTGAGCTTAGGTTTCAAAGCACTCAGTTTTTTTAGCTATTGTTTTTTGGGAAATATGGTATTTGTAGGATCAAGACACTTTTAAATGCAATTTATGGTAGTGAATATTTTTGCTATAAGAAATTTAGTGAATTAATAAACCACAGTAGAAATAAAAGCTGTCATAAAATTTCATAGGTGACTTCAAGGTAAAATACCTTAATATAGTTTTTATAAATCACCAAAGGGACAAATGAAAGTAGACGAAATAATTCTATTTTCAAGAAACAATGGTTAATCTAACCGTTGATTAATTCTAACCAATGATATCAGGATTAGAATTATTTTTTGTAAGTATCTCGATAGTAAATATGCCAGCTTTACATCATTTCTGGTATAGTTGAGAATTTTTAATGCTTGCAGTACTTTGTCTTTTTACTATGAGAATATATTTATTTTATGTATGTATTCATATATACAAATTTGTACATCTTCAAATTCATATTTTCTAGATTTCTTAAGTATAATTAGCAGGCATTTCACATATTTACATAGTTCTACTCAATGCTACGATATATGAAATGATACTCATATCAATAATATATGAGATAACTTATTCATCAACTTGGATTCTTATCATTTTTGGTGAAGCACTAAAAATCTACTCATAGAAACTATTGTGTATGAAACGTAGCACTCACTGTGCTACATACAGCATTCAGAATTATCCTGCTGCTCCATAGATTTCCAGAACTTACTCATCTCATTTAACTGAAACTGTAAATGTTTTTCAATATGTTTCTGAGTATGAATCATTTCTCTAGATAACTTTTGTACTCTGTGGAATTTACCTTTCAACACCCAACTCAGACACTGTATCTTCAGTGTATTCCTCCCTGGCTGTCCATTCCCAATGTAGTTACTCTCTATATTGTCCCACTGCCACATATTTTTCTAAAATTTATATTTTTATTGCTACATGTGTGCAGTACTTGATAATTTATTCATTGTGGGGAGCTGGTACACATGCAAAACTCATTTTACATTTTTCACTTCTCTTTCCTCTTTCCTTTATCCCTTCTCCCTCCATCACTTGGTCTGCTTCTCATTGCAACATATCTACCTTATTTCTTATTATTCATCTTTTAACTAACTCCTTAAAATATGTATACTTTGAGATTGCCATATAAAAGGAACCATAAGTATTTACACTGTATATCTGATTTATTTCACTTAAAATTATGGTCTCAATGCATTGTATCCAATACTCCTAAAAATCACTCAAATTTATTGGTTTTCAGAGGACTCCATTGTGTACTACTCTCATGTTTTAAAAATTTATTCATCTGTAGATGAATCTACAGGTTGCCTCCAAGATCTCTGGAAATATGTCCTTTTCCTCTTCCTCCTCCTCCTCTTCCTCTTCTTCCTCTTCCTTTTTTTCATTAAGTTGTTTTCTATCTCTCAGTTCCAGGTCCCAGACAGGTTGGATTTTAATGTCTGTATTATTCTGCCTTTTTAAATCCTGGGTCAAATGTTTTTTTTTCTTGCTGGTAAAGGAGATTGAACTCAGGCCCTTGCTTTTGCCAGGCAAGCGCTTATTCTACTGAGCTATCTCCCCTGACTCTCAAATGTTTTTTGACAAAGGTATCAAAATATACACATTGGGAAAAGGATAGCTTCTTTAGTACAGGGTGTCAAAGTTAGATATTCATATGCAGAAAAGAGAAATTAAACTATTTTCACATCACATGAAAATCAAATGAAAATCAATGGAGGATTTAAATGTAAGACAACTGTTAGAATGCTAGAACAAAACAGGAGAAAAAAGTATACATTTTTTTCAGGGAGTGATTTTAGGGTTTGATATCAAAAGATAAGGGAAAATAGGTTACATAAAAATAAAAGGCAGGGCTGGCAAGATAGCTCAGTGAACTAAAGCATCTGCTTAGGAAAACTTAGGCAAATGCGGGGACTATGGTTCAATCCTGGTACCTCCTGAAACACCAGCTCTGCCCCTGGAGTGGAATGAGCTGGCCACAGAGTCTGGGCATAGTGGCACGTGCCTATAATACCAGTGCTGGGGAGGCTGAAAATAGGATGATCACTATGAGTCCAATCTGCATAGTGAAACCCTGTAACAACTAAATACATTAAAAAATAAATATCTCCTTTAAAGCCAGAGACCAGGCCCAGTGAATGTATGTGGGCTCGCTCACCTGCTCACCAGATCCCTTTCCAGCAGGCCCCCAGGCCTGGCATGTGTGTGTGGACATTGCACATTCACTGGAACCTCCTCCATTAGACAGGCCTGTGGCAGAACTTCCCACAAAGAGGCAAGAGGCAAGACCTACCCAGCTAATCCAGGAGCTGAACATCTTGCCAGAGGGGCACAGTAGGTTCACTTACATGAGCAGCAGCAGGAAGAAGTGAAGCACAGCAGCCAGACAAAAGCCAGGCCAACTTGGACGAGTTCTAACTTGATAGATCCGATCTGGTAAACTAAGACACTTTGCTAGACTCAGATCATGAGAGCATCCTCTCTTTGTCTCTTGATGGAGAGAGAGGGCAACAGATAATTTGGTGAACTAATCTGCCTTGGAGACCTGTGTACATCAGGGAGAGGTGATCAGATAGAATTTAGGAGAACTAACTTAAATGTAAATTCCTAATTTAATATCTGCTTAGCTACAAAGACATAAAGTTTGCTGTTATGGCCTAAAATACAAATGCATTACTTACAAAAGTTTGTCAACTACTAAATATCACCACACATTATTAGTGTTTTAATTGTAGTACTGCAAATATAAAACTGTAATGGTCTTAACCCCATAATCTGTCTTGGGTAAGAATATCTATAGGTAATAAGGTAATAACTGCACCAAAGCTCTACACCAAAGGTCAGAGGACACTGCTATGCAAAATGACAAAGAGAAGGAGAAAAATGAATTCTCAGGCCCTGAGACCACCCAGAAAAATGCAGAAGGCAATAGCATAAAAGAAATTGGAAATCACATACTTTAAATCTCTGAAAAAATAGCATCTGAAGTAAAGAAACAACTGCAGGGGTTGGGGAAATGTCTCAGTGGAACAAGCACTTCCCTGGCAAGCACAAGGGACTGAGTTCTCCCGGTTTCATAAAAATCAAAACAAATGTAGAAAGGCTTAGAGGAAATCGGATCAGAAATAATCTCTGAAAGTAAAAGAAAGAATAACTATAATGAAAGAAGTACTAAGTGCTTCTAAAGAAGACACTGATAAAAAATAGAGAACAGAAAAATGATGGAATTCTTGAATGAGCAATATAGAAATGGAATAAAATGCATGAAGCAGATTCAAAGAGGTATACAGAAAATTAAAATCTCAATCAGAAGCTGGCAAGACCACTTGAATACAAGTGAAGATGGACTTTCAGACCTTGAAGACACAATTGCAGCTAGTGAAAAGGCAAGAAAAGCTCTCTTTAGAAACAACTAGGATGCAGGAAAAAAATAGCTGATCATCTGCAAGACAATGCAAAGATGAACAACGTGGGGCTAATCGGAATCAGTGAGAAAAAAGGAGTGAATAAAAATGATATGAAAAGAATATGGGCAGACATGAGAACACAAAACCTTCCAAATATGCGGAAACAATCTGACATTCAGGTAACCAAGCCATATACAACTCCAAACAACATTAACCAAATTGAAAGCACACCCAGACATATAATAATATCCCAGAAATTCAGTATAAGAACAACATAATAAAAGCCTCTAGAGAAAAGAAACATCATATTTAAAGGAAATCTCATCAGAATAACAGACTTTTCTTCACAAAGCATCAAATCAAGAAGAGGATGGAGGAAAGTACTACAAGTCTTGCAAGAAAATAAATTCCAACCCAGACTGGTATAACCTGCAAAACTCTCTTTCAAGTTGAATGGAGAAGCAAAATACTTCCATGACAAAGAACAACTAAAGAATTTCATGATGACAAAGCCAACCTTACAGAGACTAATAAAATATATTCTAGAGAGGGACCAAAATGACCACAACTCCACAAATGAGAATCTAAAGAACCCATCAAATATGACAAACAATTAAGCACAGGAGAAAAAGGGATATGCAAGAGCAGGTAAATAACGTGTCAATCCTAAGGAAATTCAGCTCAACTATAACCATCAATGTACATGGACTCCATTCACTTTTTTGTTTAGTTTTGTCAGATATGGGTATTCCATTTCCATTTAAATATGGTAGGTGTGTGAGTTCAGCAAAATAATCCAATATAGTCCAGTATTCCAAAATAACAATGAGATATCCATAGGACTGGCAATGTCAGAAGTTTTTGACTTGAGCCCTTCACAGCTCAGCCTATTAATATGGCTTTACTTTTCATACCTCATTATTATATTTTTCTGCTGGATGGTAAAGACCAAGATAAAGCAAGACCTATATAACAAGAAATGTAACTTTTGTATTTGACAAGGTCAGTCAAATCCCCTCAGGTTTTAGCCTGAAACCATGTACTGAAGTTTGTAGATCCTTTTTCAGTGTCAGCCACATGGATATGTCATGTCCATTGCTTGGCCAAGGGGATGCAAATAAAAGACCATTTTGTATCTGTACATACAAAATAGTTAGGATAGATATGCACTTACTTTCTCTCAATTCAATGAGAATAAAGATTTGTACTAATAGTGTTTGGATAGTATATTATTTCTGCTTCTTATACTATGAAGACAATAATATGCACTGTATTAATTATCGAAACTGTCATATTAATCAGTTTTGAAACTGTCTCATTGCTATTTGTTTCTCAATAAAATTAATAAAAAATAAAAAATAGACTGGCAGAATAGATTAGGAAGCTAAATCTAACAACATGCTGTATATGAAAAACACACTTAACTCATAAAGAACTTCATAGGCTAAAAGTGAAAGGATTGAAAACAATACTACATGGCCTAGGACCTCAGAAAAAATTCTTTTTTGCAAGCAGTCTCAACTGCAAACCAAGAGTGATCAAACGAAATGAAGAAGGTCACGACATACTGGCTTGGGGAAAAATAAAGAGAAAGAGATAACAGTCACAAATAGGTACGCATCAAACACAGGAGCACCCAATTATATAACACAAATCTTAATGGACATGAAAAATCTAATATTTATACATTTAAAAAAATTTATTCTTTATTAGTACGTGTTCCTCATATATACAATCCCATTCATCATGGAGAATTTGTGTATATATGTGTGTGTGTATATATATACATATGTCTTAATTTTTTTTCCCATTTTCCTCCTTTTTTTTGAATTCATTTTTTTAATTAATTAATTTATTATTACTGTGTCTCGCTACACATCACGGACTCTTTTTTTGCGGAGGGGGGGTCAGCTCAGCCCGCCCTGGGGGAGGGGCTGGCACGGCATGTGGTGCTGGGGATCGAACCGCGGTCCCTGAGAGCTTGCCTAAGCTTGCCAAAGCAGGCGCTTTAGACCGCTGAGCTATCTTGCCAGGCCCCATTTTCCTCGAAAAATCTAATATTTAATACCACAATCTTAACAGGATAACTCACCACCCCCTTATCCCAAAATGATAGGTCAAGTAGACAAAAAATAGAAAAGAAGTAGCAGAACTGAACTAGACCTTTGAACAAATGGACTTAGTGGACAAATAGAGTGTTCCACCCAACCACAGCTGAACATACATTTTTTTCAGCTGCACATGGGACATTTTCTACAATAGACCACATCCTAGCCCATAGTTCATGCTTAAGTATATGCAAGAAAATAGAAATTGTCTCATGCATATTATCTGACCACAGTGCAACGAAACTGGAAATAAATGACAAAAGAAACCAGAAAACCCTCCATAAATACATAGAAATTAAACAACTCCCACCACAGTAACAAATGGGTTAAAGATTAAGTTAAACAAGAAACTGAACAATATCTACAATTCAATGAAAATTCTAACACAACTTATTGGAATTTATGGTATGAAATGAAAGAAGTTCTTAGAGGGAAATTTTTAGCTATGAACTCACACATTAGGAAAGCAGAATGAGAACAATTAAATACCCTAATGCTGCACATCAAGTATCTAGAAAAAGAAGAGCAAACCAAACCCAAAGTCCAAAGACAGGAGGCAACTATAACTATAAAGATTAGAGGAGAAATTAATGCAATGGAGACAAAGAAAACAATACAAAGAATCAGAGTTGGTTATTTGAAAGAATAAGTAAAATCGATAAGCCACTAACTAACCTCATCAAAAAGAGAAAAGACTCAGATTCAAGCAATGAACAGTTAAAAGAGTGAAATTACCACAGACCAAGTGGAAATTCAGAAGATCATCAATAACTACTTTGAGAATCCTTACTGTCACAGCATCAAAGACACAGAAAAAATATACAGATTCCTAGAAGAAATGGACAGATTCAGTTTTGGATACTTGTACCAAAACTGAATCAAAAGATATAAGCGCTCTCAATAACCCAATATCTGCCAGTGAAATTCAAAATGTAATAAAAAACTGACAGACAGACAAAGAAAAACACAGGTCCTAAAGGGTTCACAGCTGCATTCTACAAGAATTTACAGAAGACATAATCCTGACACTTCTCAAACTCTTCAATGAAATTGAAAAGGAAACAATACTGCCAAAATCATTGCTGGAGGCAGTATTATAATGATACCAAAACTGGAAAGAGAAGTAACTAGAAAAGACAACTATACGACACTCTTCCTCAAGGACATAGATGCAAAAATCCTCGATAAAACACTGACAAATACAATACATCAAATCAAAAAAACATTATAAACCACAACAAGGTAGGATTCATCACAAGGATGCAAGGAAGGTTTAACATAAGCAAATCTATAAATGTAATACACTATATCAATAGAGTCAAATCCAAAAACCACATGATCATTGTAATTGATGCAGAAAAAGCCTTTGACAAAGTCCAACACTCATTCATGATCAAAGCCTTACAGAAAATTGGAACAGATGGGCTTTATCTCAATCTGATAAAAGCCATCTATGACAATCCAAGTGCAAATATAATTCTTAATGGGGAAAAACTGAAATCTTTTACTCTCAGATCAGGTAAAAGACAAGGATGTCCTCAATCATTACTCCCATTCAATATAATTCTGGAAACATTAGCTAACGCCATTAGACAATATAAATAAAAGGAATAAGACTAGGTATAGAAGAACTTAATCATTATTTGCACATGACACTTGGAAGATCCAAAAACCTCCACTAAGAAGCTCCTAGCTCAGTACCATAGCAGGATACAAAGTCAATAACACTCCTTTACACAGATAAAAAACTCACTGAGAGTGAAATTGGAGAAACCATACACTTTACAATAGCACTGCAAAAAATGGAATATATAGGAATTAATCTAACTAAAGAAGTGAAAGATCTATTCAATGAAAGTTATAGTACTCTGAAAAAAGAGATCACACAGATTTTCATAAAATGGAAATTGCCATTCTTTTTCTAAATGATAATTTTATTTTGAAGAGTAAAAACAAGAGCAAGAAAATCAAAAGCAAAACAGAAACAAGGTAACATGTAACAATAGATATGATACAGATTTTCAAAACAAGAATACCTGATTAACAGAGATTGATATGATATATATTTTTACCATCAAATCTGTTGCTCAGATTAACAGACATAGATGTGCAAGATGGGACATATTGAATATTGCCACATGCTTTCTAGAAATTTAAAGTTTTGTTTTTGACTCTCATTTTCTTTTATTACCATTTAAAATACTTGAAAGAGAGCATAATAATGCTTGATATGACGTTAGAAATGGTACATGATTACAAGACCAAGACGACTGGTATTTCAAGCATGGTTTTAATATTACACATTGTTGTCCTCGATGTAGTTGCTTAGTTCACAGATATCAGCATAGAGAGTTAGTCAGGCTGAGAATTCTACCCATTAACTGCTATTTTCAAAATCCTGATGGAAATTCTTAGGATTATTGCCTTATTTAACTTGTACATACATGTATGGTTTACCCTACCTTTTTTCCCTAACTGTTCTCGTTTCTCTCTCTTTGTTGTTTAATCCTTAAATTCTGTTCCTTTCCATTTAACTATACCTTTTCAGATTTTATTTCTTCTTTTGAATTCTTCCACTAGGGAAGAATAATACAATATTTACACCTGTGGGTCTGGTTTATTTCACTTAGTATATCCTTAAGTTGCATCCACTTACATACGAAGGTTCCTAGCTTTTTCTTTATAGCTGTCCTGATTCTGTTTTCTTAATGTGTGAGTTCACAGCTATAAAGCTCCATCTAAGAACTGCTTTAACTTCATCCCACAAATTCGTATAAGTTGTGTTTGAATTTTCATTCAATGGTAGATATTGTTTAATTTCTTGGTTAATTTCATCTTTAATGCACTGGTTGCTGATGAGGGTGTTATTTAACTTCTGTGTATTTATGGGGTTTGTGTGGATTCTTTTATCATTTATTTCTAGTTTTATTACACAGTGGTCAGATAATATGCATGGGATAATTTCTGTTTTCTTGCATGTGCTTAAGCATGACCTATGTGGTCTATTTTAGACAGTATCCTATGTGCAGCTGAAAAGAATGTGCATTCAGATGTGGTTGGGTGGAACACTGTATATGTACAATAAGTCCACTTTTCAAGGTCTGTTTTTTGTTCTACTACTTTTTTGCTAATTTTTTGTCTTCTTGACTTAAGGGGTTTTTCAGCTCTCCTGTTAAGACAGTGGTATTGGATATGAGGTTTTTCATGACCATTAAGATTTGTCTTACATAATTGGGTGTTCCTGTGTTCAGTATATACATATTTAAAACTGTTACCTCTTCTCTTGATTTTTCCCCCAACCCAGTATGTAGTAGGCTTCTTTAGTTTGCTGGATTGTTCTTGGTTTGAAGTTCAGATTGTTTGCAAACAGGATTGCTTCCAATGCTTTATTTTCAGGACCTTGGGCATGTAGTATTGTTCTTCATCCTTTGACTTTCAGGCTGTGAATTGCTTTGTAAGTGAAGTGCATTTCTTGTATACAACATAGTGTTGGATTTTGCTTCTTAATATATTCTGTCAGTCTATTTCTTTTAATTGGTGAATTCAGCCCATTTACATTGGTGGTCATAACTGGGATGTATTGATTTCTTTTTGACATGTTATTTTCCTGCTGTTATTCACCTGTTTTCCTCCTGTCTTTAATTGTTTTTCCTATTTGGTTGTATCTATTCTCACTCATAGTTTTGTGGTCATTTTGACCCATCTCTAGAATATCTTGTAGAGTCTGTGTAGAGTTGGCTTTTTCATCATGAATCTCTTTAGCTGTTCTTTGTCACAGAAATATTTCATTTCTCCATTAAACTTGAAAGAGAGTTTTGCAGGGTATATCGGTCTGGGTTGGAATTTGTTTTCTTGCTGGACTTGAAGTACTTTGCTCTATGCTCTTCTTGCCTTGTGAGGAGAAATCTGTCATTATTATGATGGGTTTTCCTTTAAATGTGATCTGTTTCTTTTCTGTAGCAGCTTTTAGTATACTGTTCTTGTGTTGAATTTCTGGGATTTTGATTATTATATGCCTGGGTATGGTTTTATGTGGGTTGATGTTATTTGGATTTCTATATTCCTTGGTTCCTGAATGTTAGATTGTTTACCCATATTTGGGAAGTTGTCTGTTGTTCATTCTGCTCACAATTTTTTAATCATCTGTATTGACTCCTTTTTTCTCATTAATGCATATTAGTTATTCATCTTTGCATTGTCTTGCAGGTGCTGAATTATTTTTTCCTGCATTCTAGCTGTTTTTAAGACATCTTTTCTTACCATTCTACTATCTGTAATGGTGCCTTAAAGGTCTGGCAATCTGTCTTCACTTTTATTCAAATGATTTTTCCACCTTGTGATTTAGATTTTTAAGTTCCTGTATATCTCTTTGACTCTGCTTCGTGCATTCTATTTCTTTCTTGTATTACTCATTCAAAGATTCCATCATTTTTATATTATCCTCTATTTTTTTTTAATCAGTGTCTTCTTTAGAAGCAGTAATTCTTTCATTATAGTTCTCATTTCTTTTTTTACTTCAGAGATTATTTCTGATCTGATTTCCTCCAAACCTTTCTGCATTTGTTTCTTTGCTTCAGATGCTATTATTTCAGAAATTTCAGATACATAACTGCCAATTTCTTCTATACTAGTGCCTCTTGCATTTGTTTTGTGTGGACTTGAGTCCTGAGAGTGCATTTTGCTCCTCTTTGTCATTATGTATTATCACTGTCCTCTGCCCTTAGGTGTAGAGCTTTGGTGCATTATATTATCTTATCACCTACTGATATTATTACCCAAGATAGATTATATGGTTAAGGCAGTTACAGTTTTGTATTTACAGTACTACAATTAAGGACACTAATAATGGGTAATGCTATTTAGCAGTTGACAGACTTTTGTAGTTAATGGTTTTGTATTTTACGTCATAAGAACAAACTATATCTGTGTAGCTAAGCAGAGTTGGTAATTTATATTCAAATTAATTTCCCTAAGTTCTTTCTTTTTTTTTTCCCTAAGTTCTTTCTGATCACCTCCCCTTCTTGTACCTGGCGTTTTCCTGTCAGACTAGTTCACAACAGTTACCTATTAACCCCTCTCTCAATGGAAAGAGAGAGAGACAGACAGACAGACAGACACAGAGAATTCTCTCATAGATACGGGTCTAGCTGTGTGTCTCAGCTTACTAGCTTCAAATTTATCAAGTGTAAATGCATCCAGCTGACCCTGGCTTGGGTCTGGCTGCAGTGCTGGGTTTCTTCATGCCACCGTCTGCAGAAGCAAATCTGCTGTCCCCCAATGGCAAGATGTTTTGCTTCTGGACTAGCCATCTGGTTCTTGCCCCTGGCCTCTCTCTTGGGAGTTCCACTGCAGGGTTCCACACCAGGCCTGTCTGTTTGAGAAGGTTCCAGTGGGGGTCAGACTGTCCCATGTGCTGGGCCTGCCTTGTAGCTGGCTGGGGGACATTATGGTGTGTAGGTTGTTGGTCCCACACACTGGGCCTGTTCATCCACCGGCTGGATGGCTCATTGCCATTCTTATATGGGAAAAACTTATGTTTTTAACATTTATTTTTCTTACTATGATCTGGAATTGTTTTTATGTTAAAATGTTTTTTTTTTTAATTTTTATTCATGTATATAATTTTATTAGTAAAAATTTTATTTTATTTTATTTTTTATTTATTTAGTTAGTTATTTTTGTCTTTTTGAGACAGGGTCTCACCATGCAGTTCAGGCTGGTCTTAAGCTCACTTTGTAGCTCAGGCTGGTCTCGAACTCACAACAATCCTCCTGCCTCAGCCTCCCGAGTGCTGGGATTACAGGCATGCGCCTCCACACCCGGCCGTAAGTTTATTTATTTATTTATTTTTGGTAGAACCAGCGATTGAACTCAGGTCCTTGTGCTTGCCAGGGAAGCACTTATTCCACTGAGCCATCTCCCCGGCCCAGTAAAAATTTTATTGCAAGTTTTTTCTTTTTTAATCAATTTTATTGAGAAACAAATAACAATGAGATAGTTTCAAAACAGATTAGCAGGACAGTCTCAATAATTAATACATTGCATATTGTTGTCTTTGTAGTGGTTATTCATAGTACAAGATGCAGACATGATATCCTGTCCAAACACTATTAGTACAAATCTTTCTTCTCATTGAATTAAGAGAAAGTAGCTGTATATCTACTCCATTTTGTATAGATACAAAATGGTCCCTCATTTGTATCTCATCTTTTTGTTTAGTTTAGTCAGAAATAGATATTCCATTGCCATTCAAATATTACAAGTTTCTAGTAAATGACAATCACATTTCTCCTGGGGTGCTCTTCTGTGTACATAGAACAATATATATATATATATATATATATATATATATATTTTTTTTTTTGCTTATTGCCTTTTCAGTCGCTTTCTTCATGCTCCATCTGAAAACCTCCTTCTCATTGGTAAAAAGTCACATCTTTCAATTTCCTATGACCTATCTTTTATTTTGCTCTTTATTAACATTTTGGCTTCTCATATAAAGGAAAGGATACGAAATTTCAGCTGGTCTATCTTATAGATGTTCCCAAGGAGCATCCATTTTTGTATGAATTACTCAAGTTTATCTTTCTTTATGAAAGAGTTAATGTGTATAAATAAGACATTTTATCCATTTAACTGTTGATGGACATGAAAACTACTTTTAAGATTTAGCTATGTGAATTGTGCTGCCATAAACATAAGAATGTATGTGTCATTCTAGTTTTGTGTTTATACTCTTTCAGGAACATATTGAGAAGGAAAATATCTGCATTGTGTGAAGTTTCTTAGTAGTATTTTATATTATATATATATTGATTTTTATAAAGATTGTCCTAGTGTACATTCCCGCCAACAATGTAGAAGCTTTCTTTGATCTCTGCCCACTAAGCCTCCCCAGCATTTGAAGTTATCTTTTTGTGATAATTGACATTCTTTTTGAGCTAAAATGAAATATCAGTATTATTTTAATTTGCATTGCTCTAATGTCAAGAAATTTTGCACATTTTTTCATGTATTTATTGGCCATTTGTATTTGTTCTTCCATAAAATATCTATTCATTAATTTCCCATTTTTTCAATGGGTCTTTTATTTTGGAAAGGTCTATTTTTTTGAGTTTTCTGTGTATACTAGATATTAGTCCTTGGTTGAAAGAATAGCTAGCAGAATATTTTTCCCATTTCAACCTACTAACTGTAGGTGTTCTTTTTTGCTTTGTTCGTTGTTTCTTTTGCAGTTTCTTATGAATTTGGAGTCCTGTTCAGAAAATCCTAGCCTACACCCATGTCTTCAAACATTTTATTTACTTTGTCTTCCAGAAGATTTAAAATTTCGATTTTAGCATTTAGATTTTTTTTATCCATTTGCTTTTAATTTAGTACATAATATGTGTAGCTTAAATTTCTTGCACATGTATGTTAGTTTTTCCAACACTACTTTTAAAGGGGGCTATCTTTGTTCCGGCACAATTTTTTGGTCCTTTTGTTAGAGATGGGATAGTTGTCTGGATTTTTGTATACTATATTCTATTCCATTGGTCTACATGGCATTTTAAAAAATCAATACCATGCCGTTTTTATCACTGTAGCTCTATGGCATAACCTAAAATCCTGGATTATGGTGCCTCTAGCTTTGTTTTTGTTGCCCAGGATTACTTTTACTGTGCTAGCATTTGTTCTGGTTTCAAATGAATTTTATGATTGTTTTCTCTAATTTTATGTTATTGCTATTTTTAATGGGTTTATACTAATTGATGCATCAATTTTGGAAGTATAGCCTTTGAAACTGTACTGTCTCTACCTATCTAGTAACAGAGGATATTTTCACTTTTCTGATGCTATCTTTAATCTATCAGACTACTGTGGTTTTCACTGAAGAGATCTTTCATTTAATTGTTTAAGTTAATCCCTAAGAATTCCATTTTTCTTAATGGTGTTATAAAAATACTGTTTTCCTAATTTCTCTCTAAGTTTATTACTGGCTTACAAGATTTCATTTTGTGATCGCTTTATATCCTGCTATGCTACTGAATTTTGTTATTAATTGCAGGAGTTTTGGGTGAAATTTTTGGGACTTATCAGCAAAGTATACTGTTATCTGCAAATAATAATTTGACTTATTTCTTTTCCATGCCTGACTGCTCTAGCTAGTCTCAAGAACAATACTGAATCAGTAAAAGTGATAGCAGATATTCTTATTTTGTTTCTGACTTAAAGGAAATGCATTCAGCTTTTCCCCATCTGATATGATGTTGACTGCTGTCCTGTTATAATAACTTTGTCATACTGCATTGCATATTTTTTTAACAGATGCTAAATATTGTCAAAGGCTTTTTTCATCAATTGAGATAACAATATGATATTTATCCTTGCTTCAGTTCAGATGTTGTATTGCATTTATTGATTTGCACATGTTTAACTGTCCTTCCATCCCTGGGTTGAATTCTACTTGGCCATAACGTGTGATCATTTTGGTTGCATTCTGTTCATCTCTCTCTCTCTCTCTCTCTCTCTCTCTCTCTCTCTCTGTGTATATATATATATATATATATATATATATATATATATATATATATGATTTGTGGAGTACTCCTTTCTTTGAATTTCATAGAAGAGTTGAGAAGTATTGGCATTATACCTTCCCTAAAGTTGTAGAATTCAGCAGTGAATACTTTGAAGGAAGGTTAGGTCCCACTTGATAAATTAGAAAGAAAACTTCAATCTCATTGCCAAATATTGAATTGCTCAGGATTTATATATCTTCTTAGCTCAGCTTTGATGATTCATATATATTGAAGAATCTATCAATTTATTATGATTTTTTATTTATTAAACTGCGGGTTCTCAAAATAGTTTATCATAATATGGGTTTCAGCAGAATCCATTGTGATTTATTTCATTTTATTTCTAAATGCATGGGTTTAGAACCTATTTTTCCTTTTGGGGGAAAGGTTGACTAGGGAATTGTCTATTTTCTTTATTTTTCTAAGAACCAGCTCTCCCCCCACTGGGGGGCTTGACAATTTTATTGTTTTCTTTTTCAGCATTTTCTCATGTGAACCTATATCTCATCTTTTACTTAAAACCAGATTGATTTTGATATATAAATATTTTTTCATAATTTTATTGAGAAACAAGTAGCAATGAGACATTTTCAAATCAAATTAGTAGGACAGTTTCAATAATTAATACATTGCATATTGCTGACTTTGTAGTAGTTATTCATAGTACAAGATTCAGACATGATATCTTGTTTAAACAGTATTAGTCCAAAAATTCTCTTTGAACTAAGAGAAAGTAGCTTTATGGCTCTATCTATCTATCTATCTATCTATCTATCTATCTATCTATCTATCTATCATCTAAAACTACAAAGTTGACCTTCATTTATATCACTCTTTATTGCTTATTTCTGTCAGAAATGTGTATTCTATTGCCATTCATACATTGTAGTTGCATATGAATTCAGCAGAGTAACCCAATATAGTTCAGTAGTCTACAATAGTAGAGGGTTATTTACATGACTGGCAATGCCAGAAGTTGTTGACTAGAGTCTTTTACAGCTCAACATATTAATATGGCTTTACTTTAGTACTTAGTTTTTATACTTTTCTGCTGGATGACTAAAACCAAGGTGTCTTTTGCTTTGGGAACTAAAACCATGCAACACTACAGGACATTGATTTAACTCTGTTATCACCTGGCTTTCCTGTTTTACTTTGCTTTTCCTCCTTATCTGCTTAACACCTTATATTGCTTTCATCTCATTAGACACTTTTCCTTGCTGACTTTATTTTGTCCTTCAAGGATATCTTTTAATTTTGCAGGATATAGAAGCTTAGCTTGGATTTTTTTTTTTTTTTTTTTTTTTTCAGAACCGGGGATTGAACTCAGGCCCTTGCACTTGCCAGGGAAGTGCTTATTCCACTGAGTCATCTCCCGGACCCTAGAAATTGTTATCTTTTAGAGCATTAAAAACTTCACTCAAGTTCTCCTGTCCTTTATTGTTTATTTTGAAAAGCCATTTAATTCTCGTGTGTTTACCTTCGTAAGTCATTGATTGCTTTTCTGTAACAGCTTTTGAGTTCTGTCTCTGTGTTGAGCTTCTAGAAGTTTCACTAAGATGTGACATGGAGAGGTTCTTTTTTTTATTGTGGCTATTTGGGGCTCGACCTGCCTCGAATATTATATTTTTAGCTTTCCCCAAATATTTCTAACATTTTCTGCTATTATTTTTATAAGCAAGTTTTTATCCTTTATTCAGTCTTATAATATTTTTATCCCAGTTAAACTTGATGAGTCTTCTTTGTGTTATATGGTAGCTAATGAATTCATTTTTTGTGTTCTTTTGTTGTTTATAAGGTGTCTCAGAGCAGTGTTTTTGAAAACATCCCTAAGTTCCAAATCTTTTTTTTTTTTTTTTGCCAAACCAGGGATTGAACACAGTTCCTTGCGGTGGCAGGGAAGTGCTTATTCTACTGAGCCATCTCGCTGGCCCCCCTATGTTCCAATTCTGATATTCTTTCTTATCCTGTTCACTTTGACTTCTTATACTTTGGATATAATGTTTAATCTCCGGAATTTCTGTTTGGAATATTTTCATAGACTCCAATTCTTTGCTAAATTGGTCATCCATCTTTGTATCATTTTTTCCTACTCAACTAGCTTGTTTTTAGTGTCTTCTTTAATCTCCTTAATCATTTTATTTATTACCTCCATTATATGATTAGTTATATCTTTATGAGACTTCCGGATATCTGATTATTTTATTTATTATCCCATTTTTATATTTTAAAATAATTCACTGTGTAGTTTGCTTTCTTCCCCCTTGATGTATCATAGATCTGCACTGTAAGATTAAGGAGGCATTTTTTGCCTTGTATTCTCACGTTTCTACTTTTTTTTGTTTGTTTGTTTTCTTTGTGATTAGATTTTTGTTGTTCATGTGGTGATCTGATTTTTTAGTACCTGATTTTCTCTGATGCATAAAGCTACAGCATAGCTAAATACAGTCCTTTGTCTTTGCCCCAAGGTGAAGCAGCCTCTGTTAATGTGGCAAGTGAGCATGGGTATGAAGCAGTATACATAGGTCAGCACGAAGTTCTCTGTCATGAATCTCACTATTGTTAATGTTACAAGGATAATCTGGGTATTTTCAGACAGAGAAAATCAGTTAGTAACAATAACTATTTGACATTGGCAATATTAAGTCAGTGAACATTAATATTATTGTCCAAAACAGTACTGATAATGTACCATGCTTAACCTTAGAAATGAAAACTATATTTATATTATTATAATAGGGCAAAGTAAACATTCACATACAGAAAATAACTAAATAATTCAATATAAACATGTCCAATAATGATACAACAGATCACCAGTAGTAACATGGAGTTCATAGTATAAAGATTTTTAAAAACCTTAATAATTGTGTTATTAAGGATATTTAGAAGATTGAAAATGAGGAAATTTAAGAAAAAATTGAGAAACTAAATAGGGAACAAAAAAGAAAGAAAATTGAGACAAATGAGCCTGTTAAACAGTGACAGATTATTTATAGAATTCAATTAAAGGAACAGCACCAAAGTCAAGAAAAAGAAGATAAAATGAAAAAGGAAAAAAGCAGAAAGAATGTGGAGAATTAAAAATTGAAGAAAGAAGGAAAGGACAAAAAAGAAAAGAAGCAATTAATGTAACAAGAAAGAAAAAAGAAAAGGACAAATGCCACAAGCCCAATAAACTAGTGAGGGAAAAAGAGTGGAGAAAAGAAAGAGCCCCAAACTAGAAAATTCTATGAGTGGTTTTCTTCCACCTGTGAGATGGGAAGAGACCAGGTTGATTTTTCTTTGTGTTGTGATCCAACTCTCTAACTTCTCTGCAGCTTCTAATTTTTCTACCATTTCTTCCAATTCTAAGCACACTACTCTTTCTTATATTCAAGTTAAAATATACTGCTCATCAATATTTCCACATGATTTTTTTTTTTTTTTTTTTGTGGAACTGGGGATTGAACTCATGCCCTTGCGCTTGTCAGGGAAGCGCTTATTCCTCTGAGCCATCTCCCCGGCCCTCCACATGATTTTTAATTGTAATAGCTTCATTGAAATATCATCTTCTAGGAAATCTGTGAACATTATCTCCAGTTGCCATAGCAATATTTGAAGGTCTGTGTTAGGATATTTTATAGAAAAATTGTAGGCATAATGTAGAAACAGAAATGTCTAAAGTTACAAAAATAAGAGCTCAGAATTATGTTAGAGGTAGACTGACTCCAAAGCTCATTCTCCCATCATGTTCCCACATAGGCCCTGCAAGCAGGTCTTTTTAATGGAAACATTTACCATAGAGTCTTAAGAGTAGACAACACTTTTGACTATTACCTACTCCTTCTCTCTCTCCTTAAAAAATTATGTATTTGGTACAAGGTCTCACTGTGCAGCTCGAACGCATGATGATCCTCCTGTTTCAGATTCCCTGGTGGTGCAATTACAAGCATGCACCATGTCCAGTTTCCATGCTGGCTCACTGTGCCCTAGGCAGGGTTGGTGCTGCATGCCGTTCCAGGTATTGGGTATTGGGGATCAAACCCGGGTCTCTGTGCTTGTCAGGCAGGTGCTTAGACCACTAAGCTATCTCCCCACCTGACTGTTACCTACTCTTATTAGGCATAATTACACGTGAATATATTTTGTGAAACTGCCTGCACATTTGTGATAGCCACATACATACGAACATTACTTTTAAAGGAGAAATTTGACATTTTACTAAAAATTGCATTAGTGTTATTGAAAAAAAAGTTCTAACCTGTGATTTGTGTTGTTTTCTTAGACTTTCATGAATGACATTTATTTCTTCTTACAAAACTTCAGCAAAATTTACTCTTGGAATTTACAGTATTTAATACTCATAGTTTTGTTGTTAATTAAGTATGATTTTCCAGCTCCTTCATGAAAACCATCAGCTTTTTGATGTGCTTGTCTGGGATTCAAAATCTGATTTTAGTTCTCATTTTCTTTTAGAGAAAACAAAAGATCTGCCCTCTTCTCTGATACCTCCCAGTGCCCCTAGAGACACAAAAGTATTATGAAACCTCCACTCAAATGTATAACTGACTAATGCTACAGAGAAGGCAGAGGTGTTCTAAATATTAAGTGGGTTATGGTAATTAGTGAGTGCCAATCATCTGGCACCACAGGGAGCTGATAATGGCATGAAACTAATACCACTTCCGACAACAAAAACTGCATGCATTCACCATGTAAAGTAGATTTAAATAAACCTCAGCCAGGAAGGCTGGCAGAGAAAATCTGCATATGCACATTTTCAAGGGGATAGCAATTAAATTAACTCCCACCCACTGCACGTGAAGATGTGAGAACTGGAGCATGATGAGGTTAGATAGCAATATTAATAATAGCAACAATCACAGCTACTAATTATTAAGAGGTTTCTAGCAGGCAGGTATTGTACTAAACAAAAGTAAATTATATCATTTACAGTGCAACTGTGCAGCACGAAAGCTTTTGTTTGTGATCAATTTGTTTCACAAAATTTTCTGTTTGTGGACGATTGATTGATAAACATGACTGCAGGCACCTTATTCATGAACATGAATGTGGCCATTTTTCCAGAATGTGGAACAAATGAAGTTTGTGACCTGATGCAAAATATACTAGCTATATTAACCCTGAGGAAGGAATAATTGTAGGGATTTTCTGAATATTAAGGACTGAAGTTTATAGAAATTAAGTGACTTACCAAGGGCACACAATTACTAAATGACGGAACCAACATTTGAGTCATATGTCTAAGGTCATGTCTTTAACTATTAGGTACTAACTACTTTCTTCTTTTGAAATTTTTAATATGTGTGTTGGATGTATGTCTATTTCCTACTTTTTGAACTTATTTTGAACATTTGAATGTTATAAAATATCTTGCATTAATAATTTTGATAAGTACATAATCATAACAAAATCATAAGAATAAAACAAAGTAGCTTTTGGCATTACTGGCACCCTCGAGTTTTACTACTCAGTAAATATCTTTCATATGTTTTCTTAGCTTTTATTTTTAAAATTAGAATATAAAAATATAACTTTTAAATCCAGGTGAGATGGAACATGCCTATAATCCCAGCACCTGAGAGGCTGAGGCAGAGGGGATATTTGCGAGTTCAAGACCAGACTGGGCAATAAAGTGAGCTCAAGGCCAGGCTGAACTGCATAGTGAGACCCTGTCTCAAAAAGAGACAATAAATAAAAGCTCTAATTTTTATTAGTACATGTTTACAGTAAATATCACATCTTAATTTTGATCAGGGACCTATAATCAATGGTGGAACCATAAAAAGAATTTATATTTCCACTGTTACAACTTGAAAAAAAACTCCATGTTTTATACCCCATTGCTAGTCATTCTTAATATTACACTTAGTACAACTATATTGTTAGGAAATAAAGTTGAGACAATGAGTACTCTTCTCAGAAAGTTCTTATTATTGAAGAACAAAGAGAAAGCGTATTTTCCTGGCTAGTCTAACTTTCCATCTTCCACCATCTGCTTGCTGCCAATCCTACACCCTCAGGAATGTCAACAGATTTTCAAACCAATAGATCTTGAGGTTTTCTAAGCAAATAAATACTTTCAGACTTATTTTTTCCTTTTTCACTCCCCTTCTCTCTACATCAAACCTCGGATTAATTTTGTTTCAAGTTCAGCAAGTCCAGCAAAGGGAATATAGGGTGATGTTGACAGGAGAATAATTTATTATGAAATTGTCTTTCTATATTAACAAATGCCATGCCTGTGCAAGTATACACAAAATAAAATATTTCCAGCCTAAATATCAGAGACGCTCATTCTAAATTAGTCAAATACATGATCTGAGAAATATAAAGTGCTGCTGCAGTTTGTGTGGTAAAATGCCACAGGGAAAAAAAATGCCATAGGAAAGCGTTCACCTTGGAATTGGCAGTGGGGTCTTGATAAGAATGGTTATAGTAATATTAAAAGTGAAACCATCTATCTTATTCAATAGAGGACTATAAATCCTTTCTAAAGCAGCTTGAAGAATGAAAAAAAGGCATATAAATTTGAAAGATAATAGCTCAGTTTTCTATTTTCAGATGACATGGCCTTACTACTACAAAACTATATAAATAAAAATTTAAAACATATGGTACTGGCCTATAAACAGACACACAAGTTAATGAAACACAGACTGGAAAGCTTGGGAATATATCTTCATATTTATAGTCAATTATCCTTTGAGAAAGAACTGTATATAAAAAACCTTAAAGACAAACAAATATAACTAAATAAAAGCAAATTCAGGAAAGTTGCAAGATATGAGATAAACACACATAAATTAGTAACAATTCTAGATACAACGAAGTATTTGTAAAAGAAATTAAAAATCCCATTTATAAGAACTATAAAAGGAATTAGTTAAATTAATTGATACAAGGAGTTAAATGTCTTTTAATTGAAAACTATTAGAACTGTGATAAACACAGTTTAAAAAGACATAAATAAATGTAACTATATCCTGTGACCATGGATTTAAAGAATTAATATGGTTCTAATGTTCATAATGCCCTATGCAATCTACAGAGTTGATATAGTCCCTGCTGCAGTTCTGATCATATTTTGTACATATATAGAAAAAACAATCCTAAAATTCATATGGAAACAAAACCATCCCTCAATATGCAAGGAATTTTAATTTTAATCAAAATAGTCAAAGCAGAAGTATTATGCTACTTGATTTGAAAATCTACTACAAAGCTATAGAGATAAAATTTTAAAAATATGGTACTGGCCCATAAACGGACATGCAGATTAATGGAACAGACTGGAAAGCTTAGGAATAAATTTACATATTTATGATCAGTTGCAGTTTGAGAAAGTACTAAGAACACACAAGGATAGAAACAGAATTGCTTGAACAAGAGAGAATGGAGAAATCCATCCAGTTTTCTGGCTCCTCTTCCTACATCAATGGGAGCAGGTGACCTAGGGGAATGTCAGCCACACTGCTGGATCCTGATTAGGGCACATACATTGGACAATTGATGCTGGTGGTTTAAAAAGTCCAAAGTATCAGCCAAGAGGTGTTAAGTTAGATCAACCAGCACTATGCTTAGGGACAAAGACTTGTGGAATAGAAACAGATGAGTGGGGTTGCCTCCCTTTAAAACAGGCAAAAGATTTATATGATCTGAAGAGGAACCATATTACTGACCCCTTTTAAAATTATGGACCCAATGGAAGAAGCAGTTCTGGGAACTCACTGAGGAAAGAGAACAGCAGGCCCGTTGACAATGATAACAAGGAGGTGGTCACCGTTGAGCTTGGCGAGATGGTGCTTATGGTTTGCCTGCAGCCGGGGACGATGAACTGACTGACTCTGAGGACGAGTGGGACTTGTATCACGATGAACTGGAAGACTTTTATGACGTGGACCTGTGGCGGCTTTGCATGAAGAGGGAATGGCCTGCCGAGCCTCAGACAGTAGCTGTGCCCTGTGCTGCATGCAGTGCGTTGCTCTCGTAGGCAGGCCTCAGCTCCAGGGGCTGTAGTGACCATTTACCAGGGCCTGCTCTCTACCCCACCTCCCCAAGAGTGTGTCATTTTCTGTTTCAGAAAATAACAAAATAAATCTTCAAGTTAGAAAAAATAATATTTTATTTTGTTTTTATCTTACTTTTCACTTTCTCTTTTTTGTACTCACTCTTTTCTAAACAGCTGGTGAAAAGTCTAGTCACAGAAAAAGAATTCCATCCCCAAACTAAAGACGAAGATCAGATAATCCCTTCATTACTCCTTCATTCTTTCTTTTCTATACTGTTGTCTTTTTTTCTATCTAAAGCTCATGAATCATCCCTTGCCCTCTAGCATTGCTTCCAATTCTCTTCCAGTTATCTTTGTTTTACACAGTACCCTTAAATTTACCCACCACAGGGTGAAACCACTCTACCAAGGGAAAAACGTGCACATGAACTCCTAATTTTACATCAGTTCTATTATATAAATACAGATTTTTTTTCTCCTATGGCACAAAACTAATAGTTACCACAGTATGTCTTCCTAAACTGTGCTTGCAGCTCTTCTGATTGCTCATCATGCTACTTTAGCTAGGATGTCCTATCTGTTGCAGCCACTTGTTCCCCCTTCTGTAACAATATTGGGGTAAAACCTCACCACAGTCTAACACCAAAAGACTGGGGACTGAACTATACAGATATCAACACCTCATCCTTAATTAATTGGGAAAATATAAGCCTTGACAGACACAAACCAAGAACCTCTTGTACACAGAAAAAAAAGTCTCTGAAGAATAGACTATTCCTATAGAGGCCTTGATACTAGTGATTTAGCTACCTAGTACAAACACTCATGAAGATCAACACAGAATATGAAATAAAAATAATTTGTTTGAAATACACATAAGCATATAATAATTAAGATCCCCAAAATTCAGCAAAACAACAGAATATTAAAATCTGCTAGAAGAAACAGATCACTTATAATGGAAAGCCCATTAGAATCCCAGCAGAATTCTCAACACAAACTATCAAACCAGGAAGAGGTTGGAGTGAAATAATTCAAGTCCTGAAAAAAACTAACTTCTAAACAGGATTGACATATCCTGCAAAATTATCATTCAAAATTAGTGGAGAAATAAGATACTTCCATGACAAAGAACAGCTGAAGAAATTCATGACTACAAAACCAACTGAAAAGTATTCTAGAAAGAGATAAAAGATGTCCACAATTCCAGGAACAAAAACAGAAATAAATTGTTGGCAGGGAAAGCAAGGAAACAGAGGGGAAAAACAGGAAAACAACAATGGGAAAATAACACGAAAAAAATAAGTCAATACATATCAGTTATAACCATAATCGGACATGGCCTCAGTTCAATAGTTAAAAGAAACAGATTGGCAGAGTGGATCAAGATGCAAGATTTAACAACATGTTATAGGAAAAAAACACATGTAACTGAAAACAATGTCAAAGGATGAAAAACAATAATCAATGCACCAGGAACCAAGAAAAAATCAGGGGTAGCTATTCTGCTTGCAGACAATATGAATTTCAAATCAAGACTGTTTTTCTTTTTTTTAAATCTTTTTTTGGTATCAAGAATCAAACTTAAGACCTTGCACTTACCACACAGGCACTTATACCACTGAGCCATATTGACAGCCCTCAAACCAAGAATGATCAAAAGAGATATAGAAGATCTCTATGTATTTGTTAGGGGAAAACTTCAAGAGGAAGACTATGTATACACACACACACACACACACACACACACACACACACACACACACACATATATATGGGAGCACGCAAGTATGTAAGATGATTATTAATAGACATGAATAATCAAATAAGTAATAACACAATTTTAATGGGAGACATTAATATCCCATTATCATGAAGAGATATATCAATCAGCCAGAAAGTCAGCAAAGATATAAAAAAACTGAATGAAACCTGTGAAGAAATGGACTTAGTAGACATTTACAGTGTCTTTCACCCTGTGACATATGAATACACATTCTTATCTGCACAAGGGATGTTCCCTAAAATAAGCCATAAACTAGCCCAAAAAACATGTTCAAGTAAATGAATCAAGAACATATAAACATTCTGAATAACCCAATATCAGTTGATGAAATTGAAATGTAATTAAAAACTTACCAACAAAGAAATCAAGATCTTCATAGATTCTTTGCTGAAATCTACAAGAAATTTAAAGAAGATATAATGTCAATTTTCCTCAAACTCTTTGATGAAATTATAATAGAAGCAACACAACTTAACTGATTCCTCAGGTCAAGTGTTACTCAGTTACCCAAACCAAAAGAGATTAAATGCGGATGTAAAAATCCTTAATAAAATACTAGCATGCAAAATTCAGCACATCTTAAAGAAGATTTTACATCGTAACTAAGTGGGGTTTATCCCCAAAATACAGGGATTGCTGGCCAGAGAGTTCAGCAGACTAAAGCACTTGCTTAGACAGAGTGCAGCAGCTGGGGTTCAGTCCCCAACACAAGCCATGTCAACCCTGCCACTGGGGTGTGCTGAAATGATGACTGATACTGTGGTGTGTGCCTGTAATCCCGGAACTTGGGAGGCTGAAAACATGAGAATCACTGTGAGTCTTATCTACATAGTGAGACCCTGTATACCCTGTACTACAAAAAAAAAAAAAAAAAAAAAAGAATGCAAACATTGTGCCACATATGCAAATCAGTGAATATAATAAACAATGTCAACAGAACTAAAGGCAGAAATCACAAGATTATCTCAATAGATGGAGATAAACCTTTTGACCAAGTCCAATACTTATTGATGATTAAAAAAATAAAAAATTGGTATAGTTTTTACTTCAATCTGATAAAAGCCATGTATGACCAACAGCAACAGCAAACATCATGCTAAATGGGCAAAAACTGAAAGTACTCACTATAAAATGAAGCACAAGACAAGTACATCACTTCTATTCAATATAGTTCTGCAAACATTAACCAGAGCAATTAGACAAGAGAGAAATAAATGGAACAAGGATGGAAAGGGAAGATGTGAAATTATCATTATCTGCAGATGTCATCAGGGCCGGGGATGTAGCTCAGTGGCGCACAAATAAGACCTGAAATCTCTAATCAAAGACTTCTAGATTTAATGGCAAGTTCAGTACCAAATCTCAATATAAAGTCAACACTCAAAAATCAGTAGCACATGGATGACACAGACAAAGGAACTACAGAATAATGTACAGGACTACAAGATAAACCCTGAGAAGACTTCAATGACCACATAGGAAATATAAAGTTCATGTGTTGGTATATAAGTTTTGATCTACCTAGGTCTTAACCATCCAGCAGAAAAGTATAAAAGTATAAAAATGAAGTATACATCGTGAGCCCATAATATT
>PVKA01009582.1:0-58700 GCA_004027165.1 Ctenomys sociabilis | reverse complement strand
GTACTGCGGTCATCCACTAGGAAAATAATTATTGAATTTTTGATATAATTCAGGTATAAAAAATAAGATAAGTAAGCAGCTACACTCTTAATTCACTGATAAGAGATATCTGCTAAAATAATATCTGTAAATATAATATGTATGCACCTTGTACGATACCAAAACATTATGAAAACAGTTTGCAATGTATTAATTAATCGAATCTGCCTTGTTAAGGTGTCTTGAAACTGTCTGATTGACATTTGTAGTTCAATAAAATAAAAAAAATAATTCAGATATTAAAAAAAAAAAAACAGGAAGAAGTATTTCTGGGGTGGAAGAGAAGGTGAGAAGTGATCAAGCCACGCTGTTTATCTGTGCAACTCTCCCAAGATGAACATTGTTATTATGCATTACAAATATAAATAAATATAAAAGGAAGATAAAAATTTAAAAAAGAATAAAGTCTTCCCAAACAGTAAACTTGAACTAAGTATTGAAGTTTGGAAAACCATGAAATTTCCTTTTATTTTTATTTGCCCTTTCTTAGTTTAAAACCTCTAAGCTGATGCTTCCTTGGAAAGTTTAAAATTTATTTTTTCTGTGTCTAATTTTAATCATCTCTAAATGCTTCTCTTTTCACCTAATGAGAACTCAGGATGTGATATTTATAAAGATTAATAGCAGAAGGTTAATCTCAAAGTTTGAGAAGTTTCCCCTATCTAAGACAGTTTGTCATGAGACAAGATCATTAGCTCTTTATTGTCTTGCTCTAATTGTATTTATGTGCATGAAATTTTCCTTGTGCGATGGCTTCATAATTTTCCTGAGTTTCAGAAACTGAAAACATTCTGAAAAGCAAACCAAACTGAATCATGTACAGGTGTTATTATGCCTTAATAGAGGCAGAGAGCTGCCCCTGCTACTTAACTTTTAAAGCCAAGAAAGGAAGGAAGGAAGGAAGGAAGGAAGGAAGGAAGGAAGGAAGGAAGGAAGGAGGGGGAGAGAGAGAGAGAGAGAGAGAGAGAGAGAGAGAGAGAGAGAGGAAGGAAGGAAGGAAGGAAGGAAGGAAGGAAGGAAGGAAGGAAGGAAGAAAGAGAAAATACAAGTCCCTTTGCTCCAAAACAGTAATTCCAGAGAGTGACGTGGGAGCACTAGGCAAAGCACCAACTCGTGGAGAACTGGCAGAGCACCCACACCTGGAACCACCCTAACAGACTGAAGAAAAGGAAAACTAGCGGGTAGGCACGGCTGAGTCTCGTAGCTCTCACAGACTGCAAGAAGTGATTAAATAATTGATGTGGCAACATGGTTGCCACTTGCACAACTATATTATGGAACTGTGGAACATTAAATTGATTTATGTCATGTTATCTCAATTTTTCTATAAGAATTCCACAGTTGCCTGACAGTTTGCCACCCTATGCCAGCTGCTTGGCTATTCAGGCTGAAATACTTCAGGAGAAGAGAAGTTAAAGGATCATTTTGAGAAAGAAACTTGAACAGTTCTGAGGGAGGAAGGTACCTGCCTTGCTGTAGAAGCAACTAAGAAGCTTCTGTAGCTAGAACACTAAGATTAAAAAAAAAAAGCTGACTGCGTTGGTGCTTCCCTGTAATCCCAGCACTCTGCATGCTGAAGCACAACTTCAAGTTTATGGCCATACTGAGTATTTGGCAATTTAGTAAGGGCTTGTTTCAAAAACAAACAAATGAAAAGAGCTGGGTATATGTAGTCCAGTGGGAAGACTCTGAGTTCCATTCTCAGAATGGGGAAACTTTCTCTCTCTCTCTCTCTCTCTCTCTCTCTTTCTCTCTCTCTTCCTCTCTATGAAGAGAGAGACCAAGAAGTTTCTGCACATCAAAAGAAATCAGCAACATAATAAAAAGACAATCCATGAATTGGCAAAAAAAATACAAACAAACAATAATTCAGGTAAAAGACTTCTATCTAGAATATGTAAAAGACTAAAAACAATGAGACCTCCAAATCTCAAAAATGTAATCTAAAAATAGGCATCTTACACTCTGGTTTCTCTTCAGATCATATAAATCTTTCACCTTTTAAAAATAGGCATTTTAAATGAATATATGCTTCTCAGAAGAAGAAATAAAAATGCAAATAAATACACAGAAAAATGTTCCTCATCACTAATCATTTGAGACATGCAAATTAAAACAACATTGAGATACCATCTTACCCCAGAAAGAATGGCCACCCTAAAGAAATCAACTAATAACAAATTCTTGAGGGAATGTTGGGAAAAACATCCCACTGTTGGTGGGAATGTAGTCTATTACAACCACTGTGGAAATTAGTATGGAGACTCCTCAAAAATTAGGACTAGAGCTCCTGTTTGACCCAGCTATTTCTCTTTTGGGTATTTTTCCAAAAGAACTGAAAACACCCTACCACAGTAATTCATGGACACCCATATTTATAGCAGCACAATTTGACACAGGCAAATCTTGCAAACAACCATAATCCCCATCACCTGAGGCACAGGTAAAGAAGATGTGACACTTTTATAAAGACAATCCACGAATTGCAATGGAGTATTACTGAGCTATAAAGAAAGATGAACTTGAGGAATTGATAGGTAAATGGATACAACTAGACGCTATACTCATAAATGAAGTAGTTGAGACCAACAGAAGTAAACATCGTATTATCTCCCTAATGTAAGAAACTGACATAACAAATAAAATCTAAAAGGTATAATGAATATACTAAAATGGAAAGAAATTGAATATAAGGAATAAAAAACCAAGATGAATGTGTTTTCAGCGTGATGCCCTAATCCAAGCACAACAGGTAAGTTTCCTTACTGAAAACTGCCAAGAAGGGCTTAGAACTGGAACAACCTAATAGAAGAGCTTCGGGAATGTAAGGCCATGTACCAGTACCTCTTTATTTTCTCTGTGGTCAACATGAGGAACAGCAAGCTGAAGGACTTCTGGAATGCCTAGAAGCACAACTGGATGTTCATTGGCAAAAACAAGGTGATGATGGTGGCACTGGGTCGAAGCCCAGCTGACAAGAACAAAGACAACCTGCACCAGGTCAGTCAGAAGTTGAGGGGTGAAGCTGGCTTCCTTTTCACCAACCGCATAAAGGCAGAGGTCAAAGAGTGGTTCACGAAATAACAGAAACAGACTTTGCCCAAGCTGGGAAGAAAGCAACTTCCACCATGACGCTGGATCCGAGGCCTCTGCAGCTGTTCCCCCACTCCATGGAGCCTCAGCTGGGGCAGCTGGGACTGCCTACTGCCTCAAGAGAAGTATGGTGACCTTACTCTGACTCTGAGGTGTGCAAGGACGGTGATGTACTGACCTCAGAGCAGGCCCACATCCTGAAGCTTTTTGGCTGTGAGATGGTCAGATTCAAGTACATGTGGGATGCCCAGTCAGGAAAGTTCCAGCAGATGGGGAAGATGACTTGCCGGAGGGTGTACTGGTGTCTTCAGAAGAATCATAGTAAGAGGGGGAGGATAGAAAGAAAGAAAGAAAGAAAGAAAGAAAGAAAGAAAGAAAGAAAGAAAGAAAGAAAGAAAGAAGGAAGGAAGGAAGGAAGGAAGGAAGGAAGGAAGGAAGGAAGGAAGGAAGGAAGGAAGAAAGAAAGAAGGAAAGACAAAAAAATGAAGACGAAGGAAAGGAGAAAAGATAGGAAAGAAAGGAATGGGGAAAACTGTGCAAGTATATACACAGTTGAGCTGATTGTATGACTTATTTTCATCAGTTTTTTTTTAAACAGCAGTTCATATTTACAGTTTTCACCTTGACTAACTCTCCAAGCTGATATCTGCAATCCAAGCAACTACATTGAAGACAGCAATGTGCAATACAAAAATCATGATTGAATACCTCTCATCTCATTTTTCTACATGTGTACCTTTTCTAATATCTTATCACTCATTATTATCATACTTTCTTTAAAATAAATAAAAATATAAGGTCAAAAGCTCAAGAAAAAAATTATTAAGGTTTACAGAAAGCAAGTATTAATGTTCATTAATACTTAGGTGTCCAATCTTGCAAACCTGTATTTGTTAATCTGAGCAATAGATTTGAAGATAAAAATGAGTAATACAACAACCATTGTTAATTTGCTATTCTTATTTTGCAAATATGTACCATATGTATTATTGTATGTTACTCTGTTTCTCTCTTTGCTTTTGATTTTGTTTTACTCTTTAAAATGAAATGAAATGAAATAATAAAATTAAAAAAAATTAAGTGTTCAGGGATGGAGTGGGGATGATCAAGATGGATAATCAAGCCGGTCCGATGCTGCAGGGGCTCGGAGGAGGACTGCGCATTGGACAGTGGGCCTTCCAGCACAGCGCCACTGGTGAAAGAAGCAGTGGCTGGGCTGGCCAAATATATAGAAGTGCAGCTGACATGGGCTTGGAGGATAGCAGAAGAAGGAAAAATTGAAAGATCTAGTGTAGTTGGAACGAGATCAGAGTGGTAGCTGCCAGGGACATGTGGCAATGGAGATGCCCAAGGGATGTCTGTGTTTCCACATTCATCTATGATTCTGGAGACTATAGGAACTTGGTGTGAGTTTCTCTTTCTTCTAATTTCATAGATGTTTTAAATCAAATAGATCACAAAAAATAAAAATTGTAGCAATATCATATATCATAATATTGAGACATAACCACGACAGTTTTAATGATCTCCTTAGCTGACTAAATATTATAGGATTTTTTGTGTGTGTCTCTTTTCTTAAAGCATTTACCAGAAAGATCTTGAAATTATAAATGTGCTCACTGCCTGTCTAGATGCACATTTTGTTTTAGCTTCTTACTAGTCTTGCAACCTAGGAATGCACCCATGAGCTACCTGTCATTCTCAAATTATTATTGTAATCATCCAGAAGGGCAGGACTCTAGCTTCCAGGCTCTAAGAGAAGAGGGGACTCACCTCCATAACCACATTGCTTAGCAAGCACAGAGGGTCTAATCACACTTACTGCCCTCCACAAAATGGAAATCAGTAGATTTGCTCTTGTTCACCCTAGAACTGCTTCAATGGAATTGAATTCAATTTACCTCTCTCCTGGTGGATAATTGGTCTTAACCCCTCTTGTATGAATGAAGTCTTTCTTGCCTGCTAAACCTATTCCATGCAACTTTCTTTTATAAATGTTTCCCCTGATTTTCAGACTTTATCCTTTTCTAATTGCTTTTCTAGAAAAAGACGGGATATGAACAACCAAAAAAAAAAAAAAACTCTTCATCTCTCATTTCCTACTATGTCCTGCACAAAACTGACAGCTCCCTTTGCACTCAAACTCCTAAAATTCACAGAAACAGACTGTTTCATCATCTACTTTCTTTTGCCCCACATCTCATTCATGCATCAAGTGTACTCAACTGTTCTGAAATGATTGCTGTTCAGACTTTCTCTGCACAGCCATGCTGTCACAGTAGAGCAAATTTCTGCAGTTTCCTTGTAAAATCTGATTTTCCTCAGAAGGCTCTGGGCCATCCCCTCTGGAGGCCCTCTCCACCGCCCCCAAGCCTGACCTCTGCTTACTGTCTTACCTAACCCTGGCACTATTGACCCATGTTATGAACACATGGCGCTTGTCACTGCCCAGCACTTGTCTCCTTTGGCTCCCTCCATGAACAGGACCTGCACTTTTAGTTCACTATAGTGTGAACTCCAAATGCCTTGTCTAGCAGTCTGGCATGCAACTCCCTGTTCTCACCACTGGGCAAAACTGCTTCTGTGTTTTAGCCTACTTTCTAAATGTAAGCTCAACTCCAACGTTAGTATTATTAAAGGAATGATTTACTTTATCATGGCATCACTTACCAATATTATCTTTGGTAAATGATACAAATGGTTTCGCCTATATGGAGATCTATAGGTAATTTCTGTCTAATACTGGCTAGCCTAAGCAAAGATTTATAATTATCACTTAGTAACTAGAGGTCTTGACTTTTTATAAGAAAATATAAATGAGACAAATGCAAGCTCACCTACAGGCTGAAGTGAGTATTAGATTATATGGATCAACACATACAAAATTACTAATTACAGAATGAAGAATGGGGAAGATGGACCTGCAGCATAAGTAGGGATTAAAATTGATTGTTAAATGAAGTTAATATTGATTCCTGAGAAAAATGAAACAACTGTTGGAAATGTCACTGGACATCCTATAGAAGTTCCATTTCTGTCATAGGTACTTGATGTCTGAGATCCCAATTGTTCTAGATTTCTTTGGAGTGCCATGTTCAAATGTCTTTATCCTTCCTTTGTACCCATTGTTCTTTTCCCTTCCTTGTCTTTCTCCATCATCCCTAGCCTTCTTTCTCCCTCCCACTCTCCCTCCCTCCCTCCCTCATGTCCTTCATTATTTGCTTCCTTCCTTTCCTTATGTCTTACTCAATGTTTACTGAGTGCACGCTGTGCTCTAGACTTGCGCTGCAGATTGGCTAGTAAGCAAAATAACTCTAGGAGCCCACGTGAAAAGGTGGATCAAATCGTGTCAAGCTCATTTTAGCCATTGCTCTGCCTCACGATGATAACAAAGTGCCTTTTTGCATCCTCTTTCTCTTTTTCCTTGTTGTATTGAAATATAGGCTAGTTCATCCCTACTGACAAATGAATTACTGCCTGTGAATGCCATCCTTATGTTTGTGTGACTTAATATGGTAGAATAAACAGGAAGCTGCACACTAGGGAAAAATGAAGGGGACCAGGGGTATAGCTCAGTGGCACAGTGCACGAGAACCTGAGTTCAATTCCTGGTGGAAAAGAAAAAAGAAAGGAACTAAGAACACCTAGAGTATTTAAAAATTGTTCCAATTACATACAATAGTATGTGAAAAATTATTTGTTTTTATTTATATATTTTTGTAGTTAGTACAGGTTCTACAGGGTCTCACTACACATATCGAACTTGTATTGATTTTCCTGTTTTCAGCTTCCTGAGAGCTGGGATTACAGGCACATGCCGCCATGCTCAGTCTCAATCACTGTCTCAGTGCACCCTGGGGCATGCTGGGGATAAAGCCCCAGTCCCTGGGTCTACCTAGGCAGGTACTTTAATCCACTGAGCTGTCTGGCCGGCCCTTACCATGTAAAACTATTAAGTGTTCAGTTCATTAAATTGAAAAGTTGTACCTGCCAGCATAAGCAATACACAGATCAAATTATGAAACTAATATAAATTTAAAGCATTTCAAAAGGCAAAGCACAGGAGCTTCTTCAATATTCAAAACTTATCTTTCTGAAAGTCTCTGTGCTTTGTGTTACACTGTAAAGAACTTTTATTGGTAATAAATAAATTATACACACAAATTCTCTTAACCAGAAGGGCATTTTTAAACTCCAACAAATTCATAGCTAAGTAATGAAATTATTTTTTAAGTTCTCATAATAAATTCTATAATATAAGCAGGAAACCTATGCCCCAAGGATAGATCCTTAAGACCTGTGCTGATCAAAATCATTCCTTGACATTAAAATTCCATAAATCTATTATGTACTCATAAACACAAATTGCTATGCATTTGTCCCCTCGAAAGACTTGTCTCATCTGATTGGACTCAGTGTGCATAATACATCATGCACTCTCATTAAGGAAGACTTCGAGAGCAAAATCATCTTAGTAGGGCTTGAAATTACAGTATCCACAAATAGAAATGGCAGGTTTTGAATTAGTGAGGCTTAGAATATAATTTGGAACCTCGTTTCTTACTTTGTTTTGTATCTATAAGATGGCACAAAGTAAGGGTTTAATTGAAATGATTTTTAAATTGTTTTTTTCTGATTTTTTCTTTTTTCTCCTATAGAAAATGAGCTAAGTGTAAGGAACTCCAGACCTAACCTAACATTTTACATCATTTTCTCATCTTCTAGTTAACAATACAAAGTTTATACTGGTAAAACTTTCTGACTGCTACAGTGGCCAAGCTACGGGTACTTTATTCGTACTTTCTTTAGAATACTGAACAAAAATATTCTAGTTTTTTAATATGCTCCCCATTTGTTCATATCCAAGAAGACAAAATAGTATATTTTCAAAGTATAGTATTAAAAGTAAGAGAGTTGAAGATAATTCAGATTATTTGGGGAAAAGATGTTTACCTTATTGTCTTAATCTCTCCACAAGGCATATAACATTTTGTAAGGCTTACAGCTACCAAGTATATTATAGTTTGTTTTGGATAATGTTTGCCTTTTTTTAAAAAAGCCACAGATTTTAAATACTTTGACATAAAAAACACTATATCATTATATTATCTTTTAGTGGATAACAGCATATAGCTCTCAGCATCAATATGAAATTAATTAAGAGGTGTGACCATCAGCTATTTCAGCCCCATAACTAATGGTTGCACAATACAGCATACAAAAAATAAAAAATAAACAATACAACATACACAGAAACACTAACACATGTGGGGCGGCATAAAATTTAGTCTTTTTATTGAAAGTCTAAAATAATGGTATTCTTTTTTTTATTTATGCATGTCATCCTCATACTCTTTGCATATGATTGTACTTTGGTGATGAGCATTAATAAATTTCAAGAAAGATAAACTTCCAATTAAAAAAAATGCATAAAAGAGTTTAAAGGATCATGGGTGAAATAGCTGCAGAATATGCAGAAAGCAAAATAATTAATTGTTATACAAATAGCTTTTAAAGTTAGCAAAAATTGAATAAAAGAAGAAAAATACATAAAATAGTATAACAGTTCACAAGAATAAATCAATCAATAAATTAATACTCATAATTTAAGAAAGGAACATCGAAGTATATTTTAAATATTTTACCTAACATGTAGGCAAAAGGTAAATTCAGGAATGATGTTTCAAAATTACCTCAGATGCAAGTATTTTAGAAATCAATTCATCAATTATTCATTCTTAATATGTAAAAAGTAGGACAGACTAAGAATTTCTTGATTAAGAATGTATTCATGGAAAATACTGCCAAAATTTATGTTCTAAGATATTTATTAGAACATTGTAGATAATAACAAGCTTTTAAAGTAATTAAAAATAAATGCACATACGTACCTTACTGGTAAGTAAATACTGGTATACTATACAATAGACTAAAATGTATAAAAAAGTATCTATTTGTTAATATTAAAGAAAACCTTAAAGTAATCCTTTGCCATGCTAAAAGTAAACAACCGACTCCCTCTTTAAGTACATCCACATATATCCTATGTATCTTCAAACTATACATGAATTTTTATGTACACCTATATGTGTGTGTCCAATTAAATTTATGCACCTTTGGCATATATAAATATTATTATACACAGAAAATTTAGAAAGATATACTGCAAAGTAAGGATCTCACTCATATATTGGAAAAACCTTATACTACATCAAAGTTTTAAACATTTGCATGTATTACAGTATTGTAAAACAAGCAGACTGTAAAATGTCCTGTAGACAGGGTTCAAGATAAATAAGTTTCCAGAATCATTTAGTAGCAAATCAAATACAAACAAATGTCATGATTTTATAATATTAAATCAGGAACTGAAGGGTTGAAGGACAAAAGAAAGTGATAATTACCTGCAGAAAAATCTCCTTACAGACAGTAGAAATCCACTATGAGTTAGTTTCTTTAAATAAGATAAATGATCTGAATCTTCTACAAGCTCAATGAGCAATTTACAAGCCTGAATGCAACATTTCATGAGTGAAATCCACTTATCTTCTGATGTAAAAATTATTTTAAAATTCTAAGCTACAATTATTACTATAGGTGATCTGAAAATTATATACTTATTAGGTTACCAACTATACATCCTTCATACAAAGGTATTTTTTTAGAATTTAACTCATTCTTATTGTGTTAATTTACCCATGTGGACATACTCAAGTTAATCTATTCTTTCTGTATTTTGCAAAACAATTCTAGTTTTGCTTCTCATTATATACCAAATTTTGAATATTTTTCTTTTACCAGTAGAATAAGAAATATTGGCAGATAATTGTGTCATCTATTTTTAAATCTTAAGAGATTTAACAAAAATTACTCATCTTCCAAAAGAAATTTACTGCACTCACTTAAATCTAATAACTGATAATTAATTCTCATTGTGCTTTTGTTAATACAATAATTAAAGACAAAACCTGAACAAATAAGCTGAAGCTAAGGTATCTTCAAAGACATTCTGTTAAAATGAAGATGTTTCTCTTCAAATAACAAGTTGCTTTATTCCTCTGATAACAAAAAGGCTTCAGGTTTTATGTCACTGCATGAATGTCACATAACTTGAGATAACATACATAACTCTGAGCCATCCCTGTCATTTTGCTTGCCAAGACACTCCTGGAACCAAAATCCACATCCTAGAGAAAGGCAGGAGAACATGAAACAGTGTTCTATAGAACGCCAGCAGGCTTCTTTTCCTTTTGTATTAAATCCTTGGGATAGAATATTTTGGATGGCACCCACTTCATTGAATAAATATATTCAGATGCATGCATTGTAAATATTTAAACTCTTAAGTATATGATTTCTAGTAATGCAATTTCTTCCTTTGCAGTTAAACCCACAGAAATTTTTAAAAACTTTGGTAATTGCTTTTTTTTTTTTTTTTTTACGAAAGGTTTTTTCTTTCATAGCCGATTAGCAAAAGTAATTCCACATCTTCCCAGAGGTATTTTAAAGTTAAATATCTATCTTCTTTGTAATAGAAATATATTAGTTTTTGTGTTACATAAGTACTTAAGGCAAGTACGAATAAATTTTTCAATGACCACTGTCATAAGTGTAAATAAGCACATAAAGACCATTCAAAGAAAAACACATACAGAAACAATAGTATAGTTATTAATCATAAACAATGTGCTTCTTTCAAGTCTTTTAAAAACATAGGAATACATAAAGAACATAGGAGGCAGGACTTTGATCCCTGGACCGGTCCTGCCAGCCCTGCCCCAGGCAATTGCCTAGGCATGGTGGTCACTTCTGTAGTGCCAGCACTTGGGAGGCTGTAATCAGGAGGATCACTATGAATCCTATCTAGGCAGTGAATCCTGTAGACCCTGTAGACCCTGTGCTAAGATACAGAAAACAAAAACAAAAAAGGAAAGTATGTATTGTGAAAATCTTTGACATGCAGAAGCCATGGGAAAAATCAAGCTGAAATGGAAACACTAGTGGAGTAAAAGGTTTGTTTCATGATTTACTGAAATTTCGAAGTTCTGCTTTTCAATTATGTTTTATTTTTATGAAGGAAGGGAGAGGTTAAACGTTCATTACTTTCATTAGTTAAGATAACAGAAATCCCAAAAGGGAACAATGATTTCACTGCATATTAATCAAAGAAAACAAGCATCACTGGAGAAAAAAGAATTCTAACACAACAAAGAACAGCATTTTTTTTTTTTTTTGTTTTAGATTGAAAGCAGAGTAATCATTAGAATCTTATAGCCCATTAAACTAGTATGTGAAAGATTCATTTCAAAATCATTTTGATTTGCATGGAATTAGTGAAAAACAGATTTTCTGGTCCTGAGGTAAATAGCAGAAAGAAGAAAAGAAGAAATATAATAAGAAAGAGCTCTGGTCAATTAACACATTTCTTTAAACAATTCTTGAATATACCAGCACCTAAAGCTATTTCTATATTTCAATAAATTTCATAATTATATATGATACAATGAAGATAAAGTGTTTAAAAATGACTCAACTATGTACAACAAAAAAAGCTAAAACTATACTTCATTTTGTTATAGGAAAAGAAACTCATTTTAACTATAATAGCTAACAATTTTAATGAAAAAATTACTATTGGGTAATTGATATAACACCTATATTCTTAGTTTGCTCAAATATCTTTAATGATCCTCTTGGGAAACAAAATACTACATTTGAAATATAATTTTAAGAAAGATATGAAGTGTTTAGGAGGATTAAAGAATTTTTAACAGCCTTTCCAAATTTAGTAATTTATAATGTTCATTGTTTATCCCTATAATTAGGCATTTCAAGCCAGAGCCTGCTTAATATAATTTCATCCTTTCTGTGAAAATACCCACAAAAGTGAAAAAGAAAAAAACAGCATTGCTGACAAGGAAGCTCTTCATAGAGGTTAATTTTTAAAGAAATTGTCAAAATTTGAAACTAATAATGTGATGTCTTATCCTAAAATCAATGTGTTTGTAAAAGACTGAAGGAGTTTAATTTAAGAACACACCTAGCTTGGTACTTGCAGGTGTCTTCATTTTCCTGCTGTCTTCCTCCTCCTAAAATCTCTTGCTGTCTTCCGTGTCTAGGCTTCTGTCTTCCATATGGGGTCTTGTTTCACCATTTGGGCTCTTGTTTCATCGCTCCTTTCTCCACGTTTGTTCATTTTTCCTCTTCATTCACCTCTACATTCTGTCAGGTTTGAAGATTCTGGGGTACATAAGTAGGTGGCTTCCAAAGGACAAGTTTAAAAACAGTTCACGTGCCAGCATCGCCATTAGAGGACCTTTTGCACCTCGGTGCCCTCTCAGTTGTGAGCAGCTGAATTAGATAGAAATATTGTAGGCAGTCAGACAGGGCTAAGCCCTAGAATGCGACAGTGGGGAAGACAAGATGCCTTGCAACTGTGAGAGTGACAGACGCTACCCATGTGGGCCAGATCTCAGGACTGAAGATCAACCAAATGCATTCCTCTCTAAAGATAAGCATCAGGGATTGATAATCATTTTGAAGGAGCCAGGACTAGTCACTAATCCAGCCACTACAGGTTCCTGGATAAGCTCCTGTTCTATATTCGCGTCCACTTGGTATGTAACTTGCTTTCCTGTTTGTTCCTGGACTTAATTAATTTTACCAGAGCAATTGTTTTTTCAGTCTTACTGGATGACCAAAGTTTTGTCCCACCTGTGTGAGTTCCATATTTTCTACCTTAGACATGCCTCAACTCACAGTTTTGCTCAATAAAAATTCCTAAGTACAGTAGATTCCTAGGCAACCCACTTGGGTGCCCTTCTGTCCCTCTCTTGGACAGAAGCTTTCTTTCCCCCCAATCAATATATTCTGCACTTAACATCCATTGCTCCCAAAATTCATTCTTTGGTTTTAGAGAACACAAACCTGTCCCAGGTATCTTTCTGGTTGGGATCTTCATTCCTGTATATCATGGTGACAGTGGCTTCCTTAACAGCTGTTACAAAATTGTATGACTTCACATAAAGCAGAGCACACAGTGAGCAGGAAGCACCAGGAAATGTTGCTGGTTCATGCATCAGAAGCAATGAGCTGATAGAGGGCAGCACCTGTCATACCTCCCCTCTGCTTTAGGAAATGAGGTGACTACCCCATTGTCAATGACATTTTTTCTTCAAAATTTGGTGTATCTTCTCTTGTATCATTTGTCTTTTTTATTTCAATAGCTTCTTTGTACTTTGGTCACCTGTCTCCTCTTTATGCTAGACACTCAAAGAGTTTAGATAGTATTTGTTTTAATGTGCCTTTGATGGTAAGCCATCATCAGTGGATGAAATTGTTCTTTTTTTGTGATCTTATACACCCAATAAGAAAACTTTGACTCAGTAACTTCTTTTTTAATTTTATTCTTAGTATGGTTTGTGCGTATTTGTCCCCAGAGCCTCATGCAGTCACTGAGGTTCAGTTCAACAGTTCATGATTAATCCATGATCCAACGCTGGGATTATGGGCCTGAGTACTGCTGGGACTACGGGTGTCAATGCTACACCCATCCTGGGGAGGAAAGGCTGACTGTAATATAAGAGAGACAGAGACGCATTTGCTCTCTGCTGCTGTTACTCCTCCCATTTGCTCTTGCTCTCTGCTCTTTGCGACCACCATGAAACGTTGCCCTCTGCCATGTGCCACTCTATCTTGGAGCCAGCTGAATATGGACTGAAACCTCCACTAACTGTGAATTAAATAAATCTTTCCTTCCTTAATTTTGAGTGTCAGGTATTTTTCCCAGCAAAGAAGTGTAACAGACAATTTTAAAAATTTTAAAGATTTTATTGCTACATGGTTGTAATACATAGTGATGATACGCATCATGGGGTTCTGGCACATACACTACCACATTTTCATCACCTTCCTTCCTTCTCTTCCTCTCCCAGCTCCACCCCATTGTCAAGCCTAACCATACTGCAAATCTTAGGTTTTGCTCTTCTTTTATTCTTCTTTAATACAGTTGAAGAAGCTGCAGTTTAGAAGAGAAACACAACTGTGGGTTCACGTAATTTTACGGATAACTTCTTTGTCATGTAGTGAGATTTATTATATCTACCTCCTGTCATTGCTGGTGAGGACCAAGTAGTGTATATAAGTTCCCAAGTCAGGTCTTCATTCATGTTGTGTTCTTCTTTCGCACTGAGTGCTTTTCTAAGCAATTAACATGCATAAAACCACTTCATATTCACTACTACTCTATGAGCTAAGTCATGATATGTTTTGCATTACAAATGTGAAACACAGGCAACTGCGCTTTCCTTCCACAGTAGTCCTTGTGGAGGACTTTCCTTGAAGGAGCAGCAACTGCCTCTGGTTTGGCTGAGCCTGGCCTTGTTTCCATGCATGGATATATGGAGAGCTGGCTAGGACTTTACCTTATTCCTACTTGAGTTCAAGCCATGCATGTCTGTCCAGCAGAGATACTGAGCTCAGCTGTGCTGTGCAGAGTACTCTTTCTGCATATGCGCTCTGCATATCATGGAGGTGACCACAGGCATTCTACCTGGCCGAGCTCACAGCACTCATCCTCTTCCCTCAGTTTCACAGTCAGTCATCCTAAAACCAATCATCTCTTAATGAGTGAACAAAACCTGAGTTCAGGCCTGGGGTGAGGCCTTAGGACCCCTTGTCTTCCCACAGCTATAAACATGCCTTAGTGTCTTTCTTTTTGCCATGGATTGCACTGGAAAGGTTACGCTGGAATTATCTTGCTAGAATCCTAGTAAGTTTTCTATGGAATTACAAATATATTCTTCCTGGGCTCTGAGGAGCAGCAGAAAGCACTCGCTGTAGAACTCACACTCTAAGGTATAATATTTTCCTACTTTATTTGGCCCAAACTCATGACACAGAGCTCATCTTTTATCTTTAATAAATGTAAGACCTCATTACTTTTTGTATTTGTTGAGTCCAATTCTTTATTTAAGACCAGAAGAAGTAAAAATCACCTCAGGAAGGACACCCAGAACCCTGGAACTTGGTGACATATTGGGGAGCCAAAAGGTTTTGCATCTCCAATAAGTCAGTGAACCACAATATTCCAAGATAGTGGAGTATACTTAATGTCCAGTGGAGTGCACTCACACACACACACACACACACACACACACACACACACACACACAGAACAGTTCCTGCTACCCTCATCTGGCCTTCCCATGAGACTTCAAGCAGTTTCTATAAGCACAGTTCAACACTGTTATAATCTTGCAAGGTGGGGTATACAAAAAACAGTCCTGCTGGGTTCTGGGCTCCTGTGCTCTCTCTCATAGCAGCCTGCTCTTACACTGTGATGTGTACATTTTCAATCTACTTTTATTTTGCTGAAACTCACTCTACACACAATGTTTCTTTTCCTATTATTAGTTTATGTTAAAGAAATAAAAGAATATGGAAAACAGAATGAAAGAGCCAAATAACTCAATGAAAACTATCCCTGGGAGGACGTGAATATGTGCCTCCCCAGCAGCCTGTTCTGACATCAGTTCCAGCATCCCTGGGCTGTGTGCTGGCTCCCTTGCAGCTTTAATTTCTGAAACACTGTGTTCTCACAACTGCATCTCCATGTCTTTCTCCTCCTCTGGATCTACTTAGTCTACCCAAAAGATCCATCCTTTGTGGTCACCTATGAGTTTTAACCTTGCAAACACCTTTGAGAAGGCGACAGAAGCTGAAATATCTTTTTATTTTCCAACTCTGTGTGTGTGTGTGTGTGTGTGTGTGTGAAGCAGCATTTCACATACATTTCCAGAGCTTCATTTATCTTGTGAAACCTGTGTGTTAAGAACATTACATTAGTGTCTGACATATTTTGTTGATCTGTGACTCTGATCCTTTTCTTCTCTTCCCCATCCCCCAACTACTATCTAATCATATCATTAATCATCTTGTTTTCCAGTAAGATGAATGTAGGATAGTGATTATTACCTTTGGAGTTAGGCAGAGATGTGTTAGTAGCCTGATGTCCTATTTAAATAGCTATATATCCTTAGGCAACTTCCAATTCTCTTTCTATAGGCAACTAAGTCAAGACAATGATGGTGACACTATTTGTGCATGTGTATGTACAGGCTTCCCAGTTCACAGTATCATGTTAAAATTTTATATAAATTATTAATGTTTTTTTAAAAGATGTTTTTGTCAACAGAACTTCCCAGTTGCATTTGACCACTCTTTCTTTATGAAGACATCATTAATTCAATAGTGACCACTGCAAAAATCTTCTTGCCTTACAGCATGTCCTTGCATCATTACGATGACAGTGTCTCAGGTGAGTACAAATGGAACTTCCTGTGGGGCTTTCATACTGTGGTCTCAGTGCAACACTCCTGACATAGTGTCTTATTCCTTTTATGGTTTTATGATATCTCTGCCTTCCACTTCTCCATTCTAGACATTGCCCAAAATATGCTTCTAAAACAATGACTTGTGAGTATTTTGCAAACAACATTCATTAAAACAAAGTAGCATATGGCATTCAACCCCCATTTGAAGATATTAAAAGTGGATGAGGTGAACTACTCGAGATTAAAAAACAATCAAAATTTCTAAAAGTTCTTCATGTCAGTGAAGATTTCCATGTGGAATCTATGTTGAAGGAACAAAATCAGTATTAGTAGTGATACTAGAGATGCTACAATACAGGCATACACTATATAGATGTGGAGAGACACTGAAAATAGGCAAAACTTCTAATACAGAAATAGAATCTTGAATCTGTGACCTTCATAAAATATGTACATCCACATGGTAAGTCAAACTCTTAACATTTTTACGAACCCTTGCTAAGACACAACATATGGAGAGTATATCATGATTTATTTTAAATCTTTTAACACACTAAAAAGTTCAGTGAATGGAATATCAACTAAATATAAAGCCATCCTGTGTTTATATAGTACTGCATCTAGTGTAAATAAATATAAAGTTTATAATACTACAGATTTTAACAATCAACTAACAGAAGACTTCAAAGCTCTAATAATTATACCTTTCATTATCATCTATCTACTTATAATCCTTCCTTTTATATTAATTTTCTCTATCACTGTGTAACAGAGATCTGATCTCAGACTTGCTTTAAACAAAGGTTATATAAATAGTAAAATAGTAATCATCCTTTCAATCCTACCAGGTAAACAATTACGTACAAAATTCCCCACGTGAATTTCAACAAAGCACTCAAACTGTTACATATCAAAGATGGTTTCTTCTATAAATAGTATAGTTTTTGCAATATGTAAATTTTAGATTTATTTCTGTATAACATTTTGAAATCTTCCTCAATTTCAGCTCTCACCTCTACAGATTAGCTTTTTATTTCTCTGTATTAGGATTTATTTTGGCAAAAATCCAAGCACACAATTGGCTAAAGGCAGTTTCACCTCGTTTTTATGTTTCAGGATGATTAATATTTTTAGATATTTTTAAAAACATGTTTTTTCTTCTGCTATCATGTCACCTCTTACTCTTTTCATTAACACATTAGCTGTTGGAGCAAAGATTTAAGTCAGTTTACCTTGTTAATTAATATTGATAGACAATTCTAAAGTCCAGCCCTGATTATTAGGACTCATTAATCATGAAGTGGGAGCAGGCTAGCACCATTATAGAGTGCACTGCAGGTTTGAATCAGATGCCCTAGCCTAAGAGATGGTTAGCACATTTCCCAATGTTTTTGTTAATTTAACTTTTATGTGGATAATCAAAACATAAAGATACCTTCTTTATTCTCCAAACAAAGAGTATGGGAGTGACGCTAAGAAATAATGTATATCTCTGTGATTGTAAGTCTATACTTTGGATTAAAACCCTCTCTCTCTCTCTGTCTCTCTCTCTTGCTCTCTCTCGGAGGAGAGACAAAAGGAGGAATGGAGAATGAAAAGGAAATGCAAATATAAGTGGGGCTTTTCAACTGATTTACCTTCATCTAGGAAGGACAGAATGAAACACAATGATAAAAGCTGAACTCGAGAATTATTACTCCCCAATCTCTTTTTATCTCAAGCACACTTTCATGTGCAGCTCTACTTTTTTTTTCAGCAAAGCAATTCAATTTGGGAAAATTATGGGGTTCATGGTTTTCATCACCACCCATTCTGTGCTTGCCGTGCTGCCCACAGCTCAGATGTCATTTAGGATGCATGGGGGTTGGAGGAGGCGCTGATGTAGTGTCGCTCATGGCCTACAGGAGGCGCCAACCGACATAGTCTAAATGAAGGTCGGAAGGACCCAATTTGGAAATGAAAATGACAACACAAGTGAAAACTCCAACGCTCTTCTTCTTATTGTACAAAAATACACATGTGAGTCTGGAAGCACCTTAGATTCAATTTCAAAAACAAAAGAAGAAAAGAATATTTTGAGTCCTAAAGATGAGTTCCTTTTTTGTTCCGTTTTCTATTTTAAAACATTTATTAGTACAAGGTGGCAGCACTTAATTATTACAAGTGTCATTGGGGAGTTGGAACATGTGTAACTCATCTGAATTCATTTTTATTCCTATCCCTTCCTCTGTATTCCAACTCCTTCCATTTCATCTTCTCTCCTTTCATCTCCCTGTCACTTATCTTTTATTTTGTTCTTTACACATTCATTGGGTTTCTCATATAAAAGTAACCATGTAGTATTTCAGTTTATGTGTCTGTTTTACCCAATGTCTTCTTTAGGTTTTTCAAGACAGGACATCACTCTGTATTCAGGATGGCCTCAAAGTGACTCTGTAGCCCAGGCTGGCTTCACACTAAAGTCATCCTTCTACCTCAGCCTTCTAAGGTCTGGGACTACAGGCACAGGCCATCATGCCTACGGCTTAGCATTTTCTTGTTCGGAACATGATAAGTTTTTATGTGCTCACTGGAACATTTTTTTTAAATGCCAGTATAGGATAGATTCACTCTCCCTTGTTTGCAGGAGCATACTGTAAGGTGCCAGGGGATACCAGAAATAATAAATACCACCAAATCGTATAATTCCTTGTTTCATCCCTTATACATACCTACCTATGATAAAGGTTAGTTCTCGACTTTAGCACTGTACAAGATTAACAGCAATAACTGCTCAGGAAGTAACACAATTTTAAATGCAATGTAAGTTATTTTTTAATGTAGCATCTCTCTTCTTGAGGTCTCTAGCTGTAATGTGATGAGGTGCCAAGATGTGGCATCTTAGAGGATAAGATGAAGTGCAGTGAGTGATAGAGGCCCAGTGTGCCGTCCTTGACAGTCACCCCAACAGCAGGCAGATACTAAGTGACTGCGATGTGTAGCATACACTGGACAAAAATGATGCTTAAGGTTCCAGGTAGGATGAGGCAAAAGAGTAGGAGAGACTTCATCATGTTACTCAGAATGGGTGCCATTTAAAACTGACCAACACTTTTACATCTGGAATTTTCCACTTAATATTTGGGATGCAGTTAATTCCACGTAACTGAGATTTCAGAATGAAAGCCATGGAATAAAGGGGACTGTTAGGCACACTGACTGTTAGGTACACTGAATTCTGTAACAGCACTGAGAGTTGGCTCTCTCTATGCCCTTATTTTGAATCCACAAATCAACTATGGACTAAAAGTATCTGAAAAAGTTTCATAAATGTTGAATAGTCAGATAGATGATACATGATAGATAGATTGATAGATAGAGAGACAGATAAATGTGTTTGATCACTATTTCTTATATACAGTAAGACAACTTCTTGACTAACTTTCATATTGTATTAAATGAAAAGTTATGACTTAAAAGTGGAGTCTTTCTTGGGATCTTTGGGTATTGGCCTAGGTACCCACCTCAATTCCCAGTCATACCAACACATAGATACCCAAGCCCCTTAAATAAAACATCAAGAAATATGCAAGCAACCTGCCCATTTAATCCATAAAATTTCTCCCCTCAGCTCTTGTCCTTCCCTCTGCGTGTCATCATCAGCTTTCCCTTAGTAGCATCCCTTGTAACATAGCCTCCATTTAGCAAGCAAACAGGTTTCTGAAGATCTGGGTAGCATCCTAGTCAATGGGCAACCTTGGGTAGGGGTCCCAGAAACCCACCTGTGGCAGGCAACTGGCCAGAAGGACAATGGCAGTCTGGACTTGGGATGCGGAAGAAGTACGGCCCTTTTGATGGAACTGAGCCTTGGTCCACAGGGTCTGCGCTCTCTGCACGCTGTATCAGAAACTGAACTAAACCGCAGGGCTCCTGGTCAGCATCTGCTGACAGCTGTAGAATGGGAAAGCCCTTACATATTCTGCCAGGGACTTGTCAGACATATTGAGCACTGAGAAGAAAAGCGTTTTCTTAATTTAAAATATTAAAAATATTTTTACAATAAATAAATATTTATGAAACTTCAAAGCCCCACAAATCAACAATATTACATATATTTATGCATGGTTGTTTACATATATTCACATATAAATACATAGCCACACTCTATGAATTGTATATGCATAAATATATCTTTTTCAATAAAAACATTTCTGGATATGATTGATAAAATATTAAAAGAGAACTGTGCTATGTATAAAAATGATGGACTTATCATCATCTATCTTCTCTCCCATAGGAGCTAATGAGACAAATTAAAAATTAAAAAGTTGGAAGTAAACTACTGTCAAACAAAAAATAAAAGTGAATGTCCTTGTAAGGTAATATGAAAAGTAGTTTAATAATTTGGGCTAGTACATTCTGGTTATTAGCTACCAGATGCAGCAGTCTAGAAGTCTAGAAGCATGAATAGATAGCCCCAAGGAAAACTCTAGGTAAAATCTCAGATATTTTAGCAAAGGAAGGAGACTCATGGATTTCCCAGCACCAGACTGTACTGGGTAAAGGTTTGAAGTTCTCCCAGGAGTGAAAGCTACAGCAATGCAAATGCAGAAGAAAGAGCAGGTGCTGCGTATCTTTCTGAAATACCTTTGAATTCAGGCAACATAACCAAGCTCTCCAATGTTAGACAGTCAGGGAAAAAATAACTTAAGTGAGATATTATGAGAAAGCAGATCATATAGAATTCCCCCATTTCTATGAGAATAAATAGAATGCTTACTTAGAGATACTGATTTTTGCCTATGAAAATGTAAGAATAAAGACAATTATGTAAACATGAGAAAAATGACAGGCAGAGAAATAACTCAGCTTAGGGTATATTTCTAGTTAGCATGCATTAGGCCCTGAGGTCTACCCACTGCACCATAAAAACAAAGCTAAATAACATCAGCTGGACCAAATCTCTCTTCTGTAAATTCAACTTTATTTGGCTCCATATGTAAATGAGATATCATTTGTCTTTCTGCACCTATCTTGTTTCACTTAGCATGATGGCCTCCCAATGTATCCATGTCACTATAAATCATGGTAAGCTCACCTTCATGTTCAGATTGCATAGGATTTCTTTACATGTTTAAGCTGCATCTGTTTATCTGGAATGGACACTTGAATAGTTATCAAACTTTGCTATGATCAACAGAACCTCCGCAAGCAGGACAGTAAGGTATCCCTTTGAATTCTGGATTTCAATTCCCTTGCACACATTGAAAAGAGGAATTACTAAATCTTATTGTAGTTACATTTTCAGCTTTTCCAAGAGCCTCCTTAGTATTTTTCATAATCACTACAGTCATTTACATTCCTCTCAAAATGTGCAAGTATTCTCTTGTCTCCACATGCTCTCCAATATTTATCTTTTATCTTTTTTGACAAAAGCCAAGCAGAGACTTGGGGGGAGGGGCTGGAAGTAGAGAAGGATAGAATGAGAAACAGGTGATCAAAGGGTACAAAGTTTCCGATAGACAGTAGGGACATGTTTCGAGACCCATTGTACAGCAGGGTGACCATAGTCAACAATAATGTACTACACATTTCAACATAAGAGTAAATTCCGTATATCTCATGACAGAATGATAGGGAAGGGAGGATAGATCAGTTAGCATCATAATTGTATCCTGTATCGAAGTATCTCATTGTACACTGTGTACTTGACAATTACGATTATCAATCAAAGACGACAGTAATAGATATTTTCAAAAAAAGAAGAACGACTTTCTTCCTTCTGCCTGTGCTCATGCTGGCTCGGTGCTCATCGTAAGTAGAGTTTCTGTGATCCCCACGGTGAGGGTGCCGGCACACACCCTTCTATCTACTGCTGTACACAACCTAATTGTTTTTCTCTCTCTACAGGTCAAGCCTGCGGTCCAGGTTAGGCTCAGTCATACTTGTTAATTCAGAGATCATTCTGTGAGCTGGCTTCTGTGGTGCATACCTATAACCCCAGTTACTCCCTCCCTCGGCTCCTCAAAGGCAGGAGAATCTTGGGCAAAAAGGTTGGAAAAAATTCCTACTTGCTTCATGTATATTGCTTCCCTAGAGGAGGAACGGAAGAGAGAAGCTTCCCAGCTCCCTTCAGAGCTTTGCAATTCACTCAATATGTTCTTAGTGCTCTACTACCAATCCTAACAGATGGAATAGATTATTGAACAGATTAAAACTTTTTTGTTTTGTTTTTATCGCATCAAAATCACAGGATTATTTGATTGGAATTAGAATTGTCTGATATAATTCTGACATTTTCACAACCATCTAACATAAACCTTACAGGAAAGCCATTTTTCCATGTGTCTGATAGCAGCTGATGAAGAACAACACGTGGATGATTGCTTGGGAAGACTGGACCAGCCAAGGGACTATACATCATGTTCTAAAAATTTGTTTTAAATTAATGGATAAACCACCCAATACCAAAAAATAATAATGGAGAGTCTTTTCTAAGAGTTCTTTCATAGTTGAATGCAGGTGGGTGAGATGCATTCAAAGGGAGAAAATGTTTCATTGCTTTGGACTTCATTGAAAAAAAATCAAGTAGCTATAAATCTATATAAAGCTCTAAAGCTCATGCAAAAGAACACAAAATCCAAAACTGATATACACTTCATGTCAAAATACATTTGGAATAAACAATTACATAGTTTCACACAGAAATTTAGAAACCTAACCACATATAGCACTGTAGCAGACAGTCCTATGACTTTTTTTTTTTTTTTTTGTCTCTTGGTTTCATTTCCATCTCTGACAAAACCAAACAAGAAAGGGAGATATAAATTAAGGACCATTTTGTATCTGTATATGCAAAATAGTTGGGCTAGATATACAGCTAATTTCTTTTAATTCAGTGAGAAGGAAGTTTTATACTAGTAGTGTTTGAGGACAGGATATCATGTCTGCATCTTGTACTATAAATAGCCACTATGAAGACAACAATATTCAACATATTACTTATTGAAACTGTCCTATTAATTGGTTTTGGAACTGTCTCATTTCTATTAGTTTCTCAATAAAATTAAAAAAATAAAAAAAACACATTTAGAAGGAGAAGATTTACATGAAATACACCATCACCCCTACTGACATTCTCACCACTACACTTACCAAAGTACAACCATAAAACAAAGGAGGCCTGAGCATGGCACAGCCTCTTGGCATCAGTAACATCAAGGGGAAAGTTCAGTGTCTTCATTTGAGATTCTGAGTAGGGGTAGTTCAAAGGCTGTTACTTCATTTACAATGACGTGCTTGTTTTTAGACATTTTCAACAGTAATGTACTGATTCAAATATATTTATAAATATAGCGCATGTTTCTTACCCAGATTTTAAACAGATTTCTCAATTCACTACAGTTTTCATTATTTTTGTGTAAGAATTAAATACTCGGGGACCTGGGTGATGGTTCAGTAGAATAAGTGCTTCCCTGGCAAGCACAAGGGCCTGAGTTCAATCCCTGCTTCTGAAAAAAAACAAAGAATTTAATACTGGAGTCTACTCATTACTCATTTTCATGGTTTCTATCACTCTAGGAGGTTTTTTTTTTTTTTTTTTTTTAAGAGAGATTAGCTATAAGCTGTTTGTAAGAGTTAATCTTTTCTGATGCTCTTTGCTTGTGTTTTCTCTATCTAGGCTACCAATTAGACTTTAAACAACTTCCTCTGACTCCCTACTTACTCTCTATGTGGTTATTAACTGTATTACTTTTTTTTTACTTTTAAGTCTTTACATTTTCTTAAGGTTGCAAAATTTCTAGTTTGCCAGCTCTTATCATATTTAATAACTGTCATTCTATCCCTTTCACAATTTTTAGTTTTGCATATATAGTTAATATATCCCATTTTTGTGGTCTTTCTTTTTGTGAAAATTTACCTAGTAATTCCTGAGTTTCTTGTGAGTGGTCTGCTGAGGTTTTCTACTTCTTCATGATCAGTTTTAGTAAGGGGTACAGAACCAGAAATGTGTCTATTTCTTTAACGCTGTCAATTTTCTTAGAATTATTCATAGTCATCTTCAATAATTCTTAAGTGCCATGTCTTCCTTTTTTGCCTCTGGTTTTAGTTTTTCAAGCATTCTCTATTCATATGACTTATGTAGCTAAGGGTTTATGTATTTTATTTTATTTACTTTTTTTTGGCAGAACCAGGGATTCAACTCAGACCCTTGCATTTGCCATGAAAGTGCTCATTCTAGTGAGCCATCTCCCCAGTCCCCAAAGACAGTGGATTTTCTTTCTTATTTTCTTCTTTTTGGCAGAACCAGAGATTGAACTTATTCTACTGAACCATCTCCCTGCCCCCTTAATTTAATTTTTGAAACATCTCTTTGCATCATTGTTTTTGTATGTTTTTTACTTGTTTATTTTTGCTCTGATCTGTATGATTTCTTTCCTTTTATTAATTTTGGGTTTGGTTTGTTGTTGTTTTCTTAGTTTCTTGTGAGGTAGTGACAGGCATTTTGAAATGGATTTCTTTTTAACTTAAGGGTTGATTGCTCTGAATTTACCCCTACATAAGGTTTTCACTATATCATCAAGGTTTTGGTATATTGTGTCCTCATTTGTGTTTATTTAGAAAATATTTTTCATTTCTTTCTTGTTTGCTTCTTTGATACATTAATTGTTCAAGTCTAATTTGCAAACATCCCATGCATTTGAAAGTTTATAGAAAGGGAACACTTCTGCACTGCTGGTGGGAATGTAGACTGCTACAACCATTGTGGAGGTCAGTGTGGAGACTCTTCAAAAGAGTAGGACTGGAAAACCCATTCGAGCCAGCTATCCCCCCAGTGGGAATTTTCCCAGAGGAACTGAAAACATTATATCATAGTGATATATGTGTACCTATGTTTATAGCAGCACAATCTGTGATAGCAAAATCTTGGAAACAACCAAGACGTCCAACACATGAGGAATGGTTGAAAAAGATATGGTATTTCTATATAATGGAGTATTATTCAGCTATTAAGACTGATAAGCTTGAAGCATTTATACTGAAGTGGATGCCACTTGAACATATACTCATAAGTGAAATAAAGTAGACACACCTGTGTGAATATCGTATAGTCTCCCTAGTATAAAAAGCAAAAAGACGAAATACAAATGGAATTGCACAACAACAACTAAAAACAATTGAGTCAGATAAGACAAAGTGAATGGCATATGCTGCAGGATACTAATTAGCTTTTCTTCTGGATGGTTAACAACTTAAGCTCACAGATCAAAATTGGAGAAATAGAAGAACCGCAAGACCAGCCAACATTTTGGCCCTAGCCTTTCAAGGTCAGAGAAGACTCAGGACATTGGAGAACCTGTACTTCAACATCATGAAACTCAGTTGAGCTCCAAATTTTCTGAACAAGGAGATTATAGAGCCACAGAAGAAAGAGATCAAAGTTCTATACTGTGCCCGGGGAGAGTCACATGGAGAGCAAACTTTCAGGCTCTCGCAGAGAGCAAACTGGTCCAGCATTGGCCATGACTCATCCATATGGATGACACAGACAAAGAATCTACAGAGTAAGTACAGGATTACAAAATAACCCCTGAGGGGACTTCAGTGACCTCATAAGAAACATAAAGTACATGTATTGGTATACAGGTCTTGCTCTATCTAGGTCTTAACCATCCAGCAGCAAAGTATAAAAATGAGGTATACAACACAGGACCATAGTAATAAGTTGAGCTGCAAATGGCTATAGTCGACAACTTCTTCAGATAACTCACTATTGTTGTGGAATACTGGACTGTGTTGGATTGTGTCGTCGAGTTCAGGCACCTAAATTAATTGAATTGGAGTGCCCATCTTTGACAGGTGTAGACAAAAGAAAGGGTATAGAAAGGAAGAATCATGATGTGTGTGTATGGACAATACAGTTGGGATATATAACGCTGTGCTTCTACATAATTCTATAAGAGGCAAGATTTGCATTAATGGTGGTTGGACAGGATATTATGTAGGCTTCTAATACTATGGACAACCACTGGGAAAATAGCAAGGTAGAAAGTATTAATTATTGAATCTTTGATGTAATTCAGGTATAAAAAATAAGATACGCAAACAGCTATTCCCTCTTAATTTACTGATAAGAGACATATGCTATAATAATGTCTGTAAGTATAATATCATGTATGCACCTTCTATGATACCAAAACATTATAAAAACAGTTTGCAGTGTATTAATTTATTAAATCCATCTTGTCAAGGTGTCTTAAAACTGTCTCATTGATACTTGTACTTCAATAAAATAAAAATTAAAAATAAATAAAAAATAAATGAAGAAAGTTTATAGAATTTTTGTTCAATAAATTTTAGATTCACTGTATTGTGGTCAGAAAATATATTTGGTATCTCTTTAGTTTAAAATAAATTGTGGAGACTTTTTTGTGGTCTACCATATTATCTATTCTGGGAAATGTTCCACATATGACTTAGAAGAGTGTCTGTTCTATTTACTCTTGTTGAACTGGTTACCCCATCATTTATAAAAATATTCTTTTCTCATTTAATTTATTTAGATATTTACTTATTCATTGATTCATTGGCTTGGCAATTCCCGGGTTCTGGACTAACATGTCGTGTGCCATCAGGAATCAATTTCAGGTCCTTGTGTTGCCAAGCACACACTCAGACTGCAGATCTATCTCCCCAGCCCCTTATTACTTTTATTTAAAGTCTTTTTTTATCTCATATAAGGATGGCTGCTCCTAATGCTTTTAGATTCCATCTACATGAAACATTTATTCCATCCTTCATCTGTCCTTGGTGCTGAAGTTAGTTTCCTGTAAGCAGCAGGGAGCTGAGACTTGTTCATTTCTTTATTTGGTCACCTCATGTGTTTGATTGCAGAATTTAATCTATTTAGATAATTATGTTCAAGGCTGTGGAGATAGCTCAGTGAGTTAAGCTCCTGCTTGGCAAGCATAAGGTTATGAGTTCTATCCCCAATACCAAAGGAAAAAAAGTATGTCCAAGTTGATTACAAACAGATTAAAGTTTCACCATACACATTTCAAACTTATTTTCTATTTTTACTATAGTTATTTTTTGTGTATTTATAAAAGGAAAAAATGTTCAATACCACTGGTACTGGGAAAATGCAAATGAAAACCAGAATGAAAGCACACCCCTTTATCTCTTCTCTAAGAAGGGCTAGTATGTAAAAGAAAAAATGTGACAAGCTTTTGACAATGTAGAGTTAAGGGAACTCTCATACATTGTTAAAAATGCAAATAAATGCAGACAGTATGTAAATTACTGTGGATATTTATCAAAACATTTAAAATACATGGACCATATGATATAATAATCCCATTTTTTTCTGAACTAAATAAAATAAGTATACTAAAATCACAGCTACACTTCCATGTCAATTGCATCCCTATTCACCATAAGTAAGAAATAAGAATAACTAATATATCCATCCAGTGATTAAAAAATAAGAGTATGTGGTACATATATAGAATTCTGCTCTGTTCCACCATCAGAAAGAATGACCTCTGTCAGTTGTTGACAGCATAAATGAAACTTGAACCATTAAATTAATTGAAATATGAGAAAGACGAGCATCAAGCGATCTTATGCGAAATCTAACAGTGTTGAACTCTTAGTATTTGAAAATAGAATGTTGGACTCAAGAGGCTGTAAAGTGTTTGTTGGTGTATGGGGGAGCCCAAAGAAATATTGATTAATGGACAGTAAGTTGTAGCTAGATTACATTGAGCAGTGCTATTGCAGGATGTTTCAAAACTAGAAGAGAGGTTTTTACTTGCTTTCTCCATAAACAAGTGACAAATCTTTAAAGTGACAGACATGTGTTGAACCTCGTTATACAATGTAAATGTGCTTGAAAATATTACATGTATCTGATTAATGTGTATGGATTTATAGTTTTCATAATTCAGTGAAAATAATTTAATAAAAAACAATAAAATATATAAAAATACAAAAAGAAAATCACAACTAAATTGAGGGAATGAATGGTGTTGTGCTTTGCATCTAGTTGTCTTCCCAAAGTCTCATACAGTCATGCAGTTATTGGGGCAGCTTTTAGAGTCTGTGATTAATTCATGATCCAATGCTGGGGTTATGGATATGAGTGTTACACCCGCACTCGGGAAAACAGCCTGCATACCATGTAAGGAAGGGAGAGAGCCTTGCCAGCCACAGTAGCTGTGGCTCCTCCCTTTGCTCTTTGCTCTTTGCTATTTTCCATCTCCATGAACTCTTGCCCCCTGCCATGTGCCCCTCTGCCCTGGGGCCAGCTGAGTATGGACTGAAACCTCCCCTGACTGTGAGCTAAATAAACTTTTTCTTCCTTAATTTCGGGTGTTGGGTATTTTGTCCCAGCATTGAAGGAGAAGTGACTAAGACAAATGTCAACAGACTAAGAAAAAATAATAAAATCAGTATTACTTGAAATGGCTATCAGTGAAGAACAGCAGATCATAAAGTTTAAGAAAGGGGCCATATTTTCTACGTCTATATAGTTCTCTTTTCTGCATATTTTATATAAGAAACAATGGAATATGCAGTGTAGAGCTGGCTTCTTTCATTTAGTATTTTGAAGATTCATCATGATGGGCAATGGATCAATACTTCATTCCTTTTAATGGCTGAATAATAACCCATCACAAATATGTATCATGATACGTTTTTCATTCACAATGGATGGGTATTATGAGTTGCTGTTCACTTTGCTTATGTCAAATAGTGCAGCCATAGAGATGCAGGTGTAAGTACTTGTAAGAGTGTCTTATTTCAATTATTTTAGGTATAAGATTTTTTTTATTTGAATGAGATGAATGTTTGAGATTTTTAAGAAAAGAAGCACAGACTAATTTATTTTTTGAAATATCAGGTATGTTGCTGCTAGAGTAATGAAATAGCAAGAGGCTGCAGATGGCAATCTCAGTGTTGTTACCATGAACAGTCACAAATGATTTGGTGAAAAATGATAGCATCTGACATTTGATTCAAAGCAGTGGCTGGAATATTTACTGAGCGCATGAATGAGAATATAAGCTACTTTACCTTTAAGAATGACTCCCAAATTATTTACTCAGAATTTTCATAAATTATCATATTTTTTTACTGAAATGTTTATAATCTTAAGAATTATCAGAGTACAAGCTTATAAGGGAAATCAAACACTCCAGATTGGACACTTCAAGCCTGATTTCTCACTGAACAACCCAGCGAGGCTACTGTTGCGTGCGCGCTGGGGGAGGAAGCCGTGCACATTTATGTCCGCATCCGTGTGCCTGGAGCAGACTTATCTGCAGTTGTGAGAGGGTTGCACATTGGGTCCCCAAAGCATGTAAAAGTTGGAAGACATACAGGAGGCAGAATTTTGTGGAAGACAAAGTAAAAGCCTAAAACTGGAACCAAAGTTTAAAAAGTAGTGAACAAAGTAGATCAAGTTCTGATGTGAGGCATTTCGGAGAAATTAAGGTCCTTGCTCAGAGCAGCAGGAGCAGACTGCAGAGGACTGAGAAGGAGAGAATGAGTGGAGAACGTGGGCTTCAGCAGCTCCTGGGCTCTGACTGAGGAAGAAAGGATGGGTGCATCGCTCAAGGAGTCGTTGGTCTTGAGCAGGCTGAGAGCCCTGCGATGGAGACAGAAAGCTTGTTAGTCTGTTGGGAACTACGTGGAATAAAGTGTAGACACTGAGTGCTCATGCTCAGGGGAAGACCAGTGGGTGCTGGGGATGGACAAATGCAGCGCTGCCTCATGTACATGAGAGCACTTCAAGGTGTGCCAAAGAAATCAAACCGGTGCACAGGTACAGATGGAGATGCAGGTGGTGCCCTTGACAGGGATGTGAGGCACGTCTCTCCTGTCCAAGTAAAACACTGTAGTACGCCCCACCCCAACAGGCAGATGCATTTATTATTGTTTGCTTAGAGCTGTACGCACCCTTGAGACTGTAGTCACAAATCTAAAGAAGAAGAAGGTGAGCTTGTCTCCTCACTAAAGAATGGGGATGACTCATGTACCATAGGCTCAGAAGCCTTCAGCAGCACTCCCGGGATGCAATGAGCCTAAATCTGAATATTTGAAATTTCAGAAAGGCAGCAGTATGTATACACCACATTTTACATTAAAGCTTATTTGTATTTCTGTAGCAATGATACTAATAGACACATTCAGTACAAAGTGAAAAAGCGTTGAACACATTCTGGTTTGGTTGGCAAAAGACTTAACATCCAAACCTTTAGCTTTCACAGATCTCCAGATTTCATACCTGTCAGGTCCTGTGGGACCTCAGTGTGTTGCATTTCCTTGATTCGCTAGGTGCAGAAGATGTTAATGGAGACTAGAAGCACAAAAAGCATGTGTGACTAAATAATGTCTTAGAAACGCCACATATTTAATTACCTTCTTGGAGATTCCTGAAGTACATAGCCTAAGTGCTCTGAGGAATGCAGCACTTTATATTTAATTTTTAGAGAAACAGTTTTTTCAACACTTTCCCCCTCCTGGCACCACTCGTAGTGTGTTCAGGCTAATTATTCCTCACTGGATTGAAGAGCAGGTACATTATGCAAAACAGAAAGAAGAAATGAGAAAAGGAATGCTGTAGTGATATCATAAGTAAATGCAAGTTTGCTCAAACAAAATGGTTCCAGTAACTGTGTAACCACAACAATGAAAACCGAATATACTAGCAACCCCAGCTGAATATTCAGTATAGTTTTGTACCAGTTAAATTAAAAACAAATGGTGCTATTCTCATGAAATTTTTAGGGAAGGGTCTACAGGGTGTTCAGGGTCTCACTACCAGACTGGGCTCGTAGTGATCCTCCTGTTTACAGCATCACAAGAGCTGGGTTGCAAGGGTGCCACCATGGCCAATCTCAATCGCCATCTCAGCCTGCCCCAGGGACGGGGCCAGCACTGCAGGCTGGGATATGGAACCTCTGGCTCCTGCACTGGCCTGCAGGTGCTTTAATCTGCTGAGCTGGCCCTTCATAAGATTGTAACAAATGAATGCTCACTTTTAGAACATTTGATATCTTATTTATTCCTATAGGGTTCTAGAAAGCAGTGCACTAAATATGTGGCTTACATAACACATCTTGCACACAAATCCAATCTATTTCTTGTGGTCTGTTACAATCCATGGTTCTTCTTCACTTACCATGTTTTTTACTATCAATCAGTATTGAAATGGATAGTATACACTGAATGAGGCTTGTTGGGGCTGCACTATATAAAAGAAAGGCAATTAGTTGTTTTGTATGCCTATACATAAAATTATCGTTTTTAAACATAGTGTTAGGGTTTGTGTCTAGTTGTTCTTCCAAAGCCTCATGCAGTCATAGGGCTGGGACTCCTAGAGTTTGAGACTAACTCATGATCCCCTGGGAATTTTGGGTCTGAGTACTGCTGGAATTATGGATGTGAGTACTGCATCGAGCCCTGGGGTGGACGACCTGAGTGTAACGTAAGAGGGACAGAGACAGATCTCTCTGTTGCCGTTATTGCTGCTACTCCTCCATCTTGCTCTCTTGTTCTTTGCTGCCACTCTGAACAGATGTTCTCCACCCTGTGTCACTCCATCTTGGAGCCAGTGTGGACTGAATCCTCCTATAACTGGGGTTTCCTTCCTTTCCTCACGTTGGGTGTCAGGTATTTGCCCCAGCAACACAAGAAGAGAAACTGAGACATAGAGTTTTGTGCTTAGTTCATATTCTAATGAGTCAATTTAACATCTATGCTGAATGTAAGAAAAACAGTTGCAATGCCTGAGTAATAATAAAGAGTAGTATAGTATAATTAAAGCAAAGCAAATGCTTTACGAAAGGCTGATTTTCTAATTACAAAAAATCTTATTTCAATCCTTCAATCCTAAATTTATTTTTATGTTTAATTTATAAAATATCAAACTTCATGGCATATTATTGTTTTTTTGGCATATTATTGTTTACCAGTCTACAAAACATAAGTATAGGAAATTACTAAATCTGTAATTTATTTAAATCTATTTATTCTATGTTACATAACCATTAACTTAAAAAAATCTTATTCTTTTTCTAAGTTACTAGAAACTTTGAGTTAAATGATGATATGTATATTTGCTGAAGTCTGTTCATTATGCCTTTTATTAATGAGGATTTTTCTCTTTGTAGAGAAATGAAAGTTATATCAAAATCTTCATCCTGTCAATTGATAAAATTGAATAATTGTCAGCCAAAGTTCAAACTCACTTTAAAAAATCTAATTATCTGAATATTTTTTAAAAGTGAATTCATCCATGAAATTTGTGTGATTAGATCTTGACTGATCTAATTTCCACTACTATGGAAATCAGTTACTCTTCTCTCTGACTCATGTTTCTGAAGTAAGTAAATTAAAGTGTTTTTAAGTCTAAATATTACCATTAATTGTTATATAAGAATTTTTATATAAAAGTCTGTATGATAAGCATCTCATGTAATAGAAATGCATTTTTCAGCACCCTGAGGAAATGAAGACATTATTGACTTCAGTAGAAATTCTACAAGATTGTTACATTTAGCTGAAACTCTCATATGGCAGTGTGGGTATATTTTCCTTTAGTGTACTTTAAAATGTTTTTCAGGATACCTGGGAGAATATTGTTGGACCAATATAAGAGAAATACTCCTGACAAATAAAGATTTGTGTGAGAAAAACAGAATCTTATCATCTCTGAAACATACTTGAGATGAAAATATAAATGTAAACTCTCTTTGGAGAGGAACTTCATAGTATGTACAGGAGACCTGAAAAGTTTATATGCTTCATTGCTGCAATTCCAAACCCTGTAACTATTTGAAACAAATTACTACCGACATCAAAGTTTAATCAGAGACATCCACTTCTTTTGTTGTTTGTAGAAGAGAAGCTAAAAATAATTTAACAGTCCAAGTTACACCAATGGGTTGATGATTGATTTTCAGCCACTCTATAGATGTTGACTCATAAAATAGTACTGTGATAGAATAAGGTAAAAAAGTTTGATTCCTGCATACGTGGCTGGCCCTGCCCTGGGGTGTACCAGGTGTGTTGGCACATGCCTGTAATCCCAGCGCTGGGGAGGCTGAACACAGGAGGATCATTATGAGTCCAAGCTGTGTAGTGAGACCCTGTACCAAATACATACAAGAATAAGATAAAAGATATTAATAAGTAAAAGACTGAACATAGAACAACTTTAGAATTGATATCAGAGCCACATTAAATCCAGTGTTGCATAGATCTTTATTCATCATGATCATTGTAGTAGGATGACCCGCTGATATCCTAGCTTGTTGAGACTGAGGTTTCCTCTAATGTAAGACATTTTTTAATGAAAACATGAAAATCCAAGGCAAAGTGGGGCTGTTGGTCACCTTTCTTTTTGTATAATTTATTTTATATAAAATTTTATTTTATTTTTAAGTGTTAAAACAGAAGGAAAAACAAATAGAAAAAAGACAGAAATAACACAACAATGCATATGTTATAGATTTTCAAAACAGAAATAGTTAATGAACAATGATTATTGTATTATCTATTTTTATCATCAAATCTGTTGCTCAGATTAACAGACACAAATATGCAAGATTGGGGAAACAAATGAGAATTGGAACTTGCTTTCAAGAAATCTTTCTTTATAGGGACTTCACAAATATATGATAAACTAATTTATAAGACAATGTTCTTGACCAGTTTGCGCTCAGTGAGAGCCTGAGAGAAAGTTTTTTTCATTGTGACTCTCCCCAGGGACACTATAAAACTTTGATCTCTTTCCTCTATGGCTCCATAATCTCCTTGTTCAGAAAATTTGGGGCTCAACTGAGTTTCATGATGTTGAAGTACAGGTTCTTCTATGTCCTGAGTCTTGAAAGACTAGGCCCAAAATGTTGGCTGGCCTTGTGGCTCTTTTGTTTCTCCAATTTTGATCTATGACCTTAAGTTGTTAACCATCCAGATGAAAATCTGATTAGTACCCTGCAGCATATGCCATTCACTTTGTCTTATCTGACTCAATTGTTCTTTGTTGTTGTTGTATTACATTTCTATTTGTATTTCTTCTTTTCACTTCTTATACTAGTGAGACTATACAATATTTACACATGTATGTCTGGTTTATTTCACTTATGAGTATATGTTCAAGTGGCATCCACTTCAATATAAATTCTTCAAGCTTCTCATTCTTAATTGCTGAGTAATACTCCATTATATAGAAATACCACATCTTTTTCAACCATTCCTCATGTGATGGACATCTTGGTTGTTTCCAAGATTTTGGTATCACAAATTGTGCTGCTATAAACGTAGGTACACATATATCTCTATGATATAATGTTTTCAGTTCCTCTGGGAAAATTCCCAGTAGGGGGATAGCCGGCTTGAATGGGATTTCCAGTCCAATTCTTTTGAGGAGTCTCCACCCTGACCTCCACAATGGCTATAACAGTCTATATTCCCACCAGCAGTGGAGAAGTGTTCCCTTTTGCCCAAACCTTTCCAACATTTATTGTTAGTTGATTTCCTTAAGATAGCCATCCTTTCTGGAGTGAGATGTTATCTCAGTGTTGTTTATATATGCATTTCAAGGATGGCTAGTGATGTGGAACATTTTTTCATGTATTTATTTGCTTCTTTAATTTCATCCTCTGAGAACTGTGTATTCATCTCAGATGCCCATTTCTGAATTGGATCTTTAAATTTGAGGGCAATGTTTTATCTTAGTTCTTTATATATTGTAGACAGCAGACCTCTGCCTGATTGCTTATTAGTTAGGAGTTTTTCAAAATTTCTGGGTTGTCTTTTCACTGTTGACAATTTCTCTAATGTGCAGAAGCTCCTCAAGAAGAGTTGATTCCAGTTGTTGATTCTTTCAAGTGTTTCCCTTGCGAATACATGTTTCTTCATGAACTCTTTACCTACCCCTATGTCTTCAAGAGTTCTTCCTAATTTCTCTTCCAGGAGATTATTTCTCTTTTAATGTTTAGATTTTTTTTTAATTTTTGTTTTATTGAAGTACAAATATCAATGAGACAGTTTTAAGATACCTTAACAAGATGGATTTGCTAAATTAATACATTGCAAACTGTTTTCATAATGTTTTGGTATCACAGAAGGTGCATACATGATATGATACTTACAGAAATTATTATAGCATATGTCTCTTATCAGTAAATTGAGTGTAGCCATTTGCATATCTTATTTTTTATACCTGAATTACATCAAAGATTCAATAATTAATACTTTCTACCTTGTTATATTCCTAGTGGTTGTCCTAATGTTTAGATTTTTAATCTATTTTGACTTTAACTTAGTACATGGTGATACAGCTGGGTCAAGTTTCAGTTTTCAGCATGGAGAAAGCCAAGTTTCCCACCACCATTTGTAAAAGAGGCTATCTTTCTTCCAGTTAGTATGATTGGTCCTTTTATCGAAAATCAGGTTGTTGAGTGTGTTCGTAGATGTTTCTGCACCTTATAATCTATTCCATTGTTCCTCAGGTCTATTTTGTTGCCAATACTGTGTTGATTGTATCACAGTGGCTTTGTAGTATAATTTCAAGTCAGGAATTGTGATGCCTCCTGCCTTGTCTTTATTGGCCAAGATTGCCTTTGCTATTCTAGGTTGTTTGTTGTTCCAAATAAATTTTAGGAATGATTTTTCTAGGTCTGCGAGGTATGTTGGTGGAAATTTGATAGGGACTGCATTAAATTTGTACAGCAATTTTGGGAGTATGGCCATCTTCACGATGTTGATTTTTCCTATACATTGGGCATGGAATATCTTTCCATTTTCTGAAATCCTCTATAAGCTCTTTTCTTAGGGTGTTGTAGTTTTCCATGAAAAGATCTTTGACATCCTTGCTGAAGTGAATTCCAAGGTATTTCACTTTCTACGGTGCTATTGTAAAAGATATTGTTTCTACTGTTTCCCTTTCAGCATGCTTGTTATCTGTGTAGAGGAATGCCATTGACTTTTGAGTACTGATTTTGTATCCTGCTATGCTACTGACTTTCTAGTAGTTTCTTAGTGGAATTTTTGGGTTCTTCCAAGTAAAGTATCATGTCATGTGAAAATAGTGATAATTTAACTTCTTCTTTACCTATTCTTATTCCCTTTATTTCTCCCTCTTTTCTAATGGCTGTTACTAATGATTCCAAGACTATATTGAATAGGAAGAGTGATAAAGGACATCCTTTTTTTGTACCTGATTTAAGAGTAAAAGATTTCAGCTTTTCCCCATTTAGGTTTATATAAGCTTTTGGGTTGTCATAGATGACTCTTATCAAGTTAAGGTAGAGACCATCTATTCCAATTTTCTGTAGGACTCTGGACATGAATGAGTGTTGGACTTTGTCAAAGGCTTTCTCTGCCTCAATTGAGATGATCATGTGATTTTTAGATTTCAATCTATTAATATAGTGGTAGATTTTTGAATATTGGACCATCTTTGCATCCCTGGGATAAATCCTTCCTGGTCATGTTGTATGATCTTCTTGATGATTTGCTGTATTCTATTTGACAGACCTACATGGATGACACAGACAAATGATCTACAGAATAAGGTACAGGATTACAAGATAAACCCTGAGGGGACTTCACTGACCTCATCAGAAGCAAAAACTACATGTTTTATTATATAGGTCTTACTCTATCTAGGTCTTAAACATCCAGCAGAAAAGTATAAAAGTGAGCTATACAACACAGGGCCATAATAATAAGTTGAGCTGTAAATGGCTAAGGTCGACAACTTCTTCAGATAACTCACTATTGTTGTGGAATACTGGACTGTGTTGGATTGTGTCATCGAGTTCAGGCACATAAATTTTTTGAATGACAATGGAGTGCCCATCTTTGAGAAGTGTAGACAAAGGAAGGGATATAGAAAAGAAGAATCACGATTGTGTGTTCAGAGACTACAGTTGGGATAGATATGCCGTGTTTCTACATAATTCTATGAGAGGGAAGATTTGCACTAATGGTGGTTGGACAGGATATTATGTCAACTTCTAGTACTATGGACACCCACTAGGAAAATAACAAGGTAGAAAGTATTAGTTATTGAATCTTTGAAATAATTCAGGTATAAAAAATAAGATAGATAATCAGCTACACTCTCTTAATTTACTAATAAGAGACATCTGCTATAATAATGTCTGTAAGTATGATATCAGGTATGTACCTTGTACAAAACCAAAACATTATGAAAACAGTTTGCCATGTATTAATTTGTTGGATCCTTGTTAAGGTGTATTCAAACTGTCTCATTGATATTTATACTTCAATAAAATAATAAATAAATAAAATAAGTTCATATTTGCATTAAGATTTGAAAGATAAACTAGAATCCCTACAAATCTTTCACTTAACTTTTTCTAATGTTAAGATCATTCATAAACATTTATTGAAATCAATAAAAAAAGGCAATGTTCTATGCTAGGTAAACCTATAAATCTACATTTTTTTTTTATTTCACAGAAAAATGAATGAGAAATGCATAAGATTTTGATAGTGGCTATGTTAGCAACCAGTAAATTGTTTTGATCTGTCTATCTTTCCATATATGAATTTAGATGATACATTTTCATTTCTTATAGAAGTAATATCCTAAAAAAGCTTTTGAATTTTTACTGAAAGTTTGAGACACCAATAAAATAGAGACTAGTTAAGTGCTTTTTAAAATTGAACATTTTAAAATAAAGACCTCAAATTATACTATAATTTACCATTTTTTAATAATGAAAAAAAAACATTATCATTTACCATTGGAGGCTACAAGTCCAAAAAGTAAATTCTTTTCATTTTTTATTTTTTATTGTGGAACCGGGGATTGAACTCAGGCCCTTACGCTTGCCAGGGAAGCACTTATTCCATTGAGCCATCTTCTGACCCCTCAAAAAGTAAATTCTAAGAAAGAAATTTCAAATATACATATAAAATGATTGTTTAAAGTTTATACACATTTAATAATTTGCACCCATTTGAAAGTTGTCTCTATTTGATAAAATATAATACTAATTTGACTTTATAAGTGTTCAAGAAGTAGGAAATCATTCTATGCATTAACTCAATAATTTTATGCATAAATTCTGTTTTTGAATTACTAACCATTTTCCCAGAAAACAAACACAAAATTTTGTGAATGATTTAAGACTGTGTGAACAACGATGCTGAAAATATCTGGCACAAACATGTTAAAGAAAACCAATCTTCTCCCTCCTGAATCTGCTGTCTCACATGCATGATACTCTTCCACAAATAACTAAAGCTGCACACACAAGAAGGCAAACTTAGGCAGGCAAAGATCGTCTGGTTCTAACACTCCAAAGTGAATTTAAAAGCAACTCACATGTTAGTCTGAAGAGCCAGGGACATATAATAATAACTGCTACCTCACTATGGAGCTTGTACTAACTATGACATGGATACTATGACTCTGTTCCCTTAAGACAGAGATGAAAACAGTCCAAAAACAACTAAGCAGCTCTGTTGGTCACTGAGAGATAAACACGGCATGTCCATTATTTTCATGACAAAATGCTTTATCTTACAAAATACATTATCCTACAAACTTGATTTTACTCTTTAGGAACATTCTTGTTTGTGACCCAGTTCCATTAATCTCAAGCATGTGATGTGTAGGCCAGAGAAGCCTCCGGTTTGCTTGTAGGTACATGTACCCCAAGGTGGCCCAGTTGGTACAAAGCATTTGGATGGGAAAGAAAATAAAACCTTTGTTTGCAGGAGCAGTCAAGGAGGTTTAGAAAGAGAAGACTGCCCATATGTTCTGACAAATTTTTCTTGGAGTTCATAACATTTTAACAATAAACAAATTCTTTCTTTTTTTTTTTTTTTTTTTTTTTTTTTTTTTTTTTTTTTTTTTTTTTTTTTTTTTTTTTTTTTTTTTTTTTTTTTTTTTTTTTTTTTTTTTTTTTTGCAGAACTGGGGATTGAACTCAGGCCCTTGGGCTTGTCAGGGAAGTGTTTATTATACTGAGTCATCTCCCTGGTTCACAATAAATAAATTCTATTTTATCTTTCTGTCCTTTTTCTTTCTTTCCAACCAGTAAGAGTTGGATTTCCTAAAAATTTTCAAATGAAACTATCTTAGTTGGTACTAATACTGTACAATTAGTGACACTGCTAGAACTTTAATAAAGCCCATCCAGCTCTGGAATTTGTAAACATATTTTGGATCAATGACATGTAAAAGAGAACCTGATAGCCAGAGAGGTAGGGTCATATGTTCAGTATTTCTTACAACTGTCAAACCTTGTGGTCAATAAACCAATCAACATCCTCTAGAAGATCCCTCAGCTAACAAAGGATGAGATGGTACTATTTCCAATAAGCTATGTCTTTCTAACAGCAACAGGATAAAATTTTATATATATATATATATATATATATATATATATATATATATGCCTTCATATTTTTATGAGTTAACAATTCATATTTGAAAAGATAGCTGCAATAAGGACTCTTATCAATCAAGAATGGTCCATCTTATCATGAATAATTTTGTCACAAAGACTTAGGTTACATAGATGTGTGAATGTCTTAGGTTCAGGGCCCAGGACTTTCTGGATCCTATAGTACATTCTTTAGATTATATGAACTTTTAGCTTATGCATTAAAAGTACACATCAGTCTTTTCTCCTAGGTACAATGTTTCCGAATAAACTAAATCTTTCCTCTCCTTGAAACACAATAATTTTGTAGCAGTAGCATTAGGCCTAAATAAATGTACCAACCCCAATGGGTATAGAAATATTATTGTTGAGAGATAAGATATCATACACAAGGAGGTTTTGTGATAATCACTAAATAGCTTACAGTTAAAGTATGATGGATAAACTTCTTTCAAAGCTTTCAGCATTTCAGCAGCCTGGCTGTCTTTTGAATAGCCATATTTATTATAAGATAATCCTCCAGATAGGCTGGCCTGCTTGTCACCTGCCCTTCTCATGAGAGTGTGAGAGACAGGAGTAGAAAGGGTCAATTGGAGAAGGAGAATGCAATCCCTGCCAGCCCGACACTTCCAGCGGTGCATTTAGACTCTCATATTTGCTAGGAGACATTAGACCTCCTCCGATGGGTGCCAGAGGTATAATGACCTCTTGTGAGTACATTATCTCAGACCTTGGAAATATCACAGAGAAAGGTAATTTGCTAGATGGAGTAAGAGTGATCTAAAAAAGTTTGAGTCTTCCTGTGTTCTGACTTTTCTTTTGCTATCTTCAACCTGAAGGATGGGATATTTTATCTTATCAGTCTCAGGACAATGCAGAGTGATCAAGGCGTTGATCGCTATGATCACATTTCTATGCATGACAAACACAGACTCTGACATAAAGCTTCTGGTCTTCTGCCTTATTCTTTTGCTCGAACTTATATATTATTTTACTCATAAATCTTACTTCTATAAAATTCTTGCTGACCCACATGGTTACTACCTTTTGTTAAAATAATTACTATACATTTTTAAGATAAATTAAAATTCCACATATTCATCTGATTTTTATTTTTTGAAGGAAGTCTGTTCTCAAAATGATGTTTTGTTTTGTTTTGTTTTGTTTTTAATTTAAAAACATTGTCTTAAAAATAAAGAAGGTGCTTGTCAGTGCCACCCTGAAGGCAGTTGTTCCTCCATCCTCACCTATCTGCCACTCTCAACACACAAATACATCATGTCATTCACTCATATGAAAGGATGCAATAGAAAGGGAAGCTATGAAGAGTGACTTATCTTACTGCTAGGAAAGGTGAGCTGCCTCGTCCCTCTCACTGGTCCTGATGCATCTGGACACTGGAGGAGTAATAAGAGTCCTGTGCTCCTCCAGGAGGCGCTAGACCTAAGTGTGCAGACCCTGTTCTGGGCTGTGACTGCCAAGAAGGACCCAGAGGAAGATAAAGAGCAAACCTTCCATCCCCAGTGATGGCCATGTGCTGACTCATAGTTAACTACTGCCATTCTGGGGAAAAGAATGATTTCTGTAATACAGCCTCTCTCTTGGGTAGCTGTCACCATATGGACTGAAGTGGGAGGAGCTGGGCTGCCTGGTCACATCCTACAGAAGGGTCACCCCTTAGGTGTCATCAATGCAGAAGACTGTGTACTGATTGCCTTCATAATACAGCCTTTCACCCACCAAACCATTAATTAATTTTGCAATCAAGGGCCATGTATACATTGCAGTTTTTGGAACATCAGTGGAGAGCTACATTTTCCAGCAAACTTAGATTCAAAAGATATTTTAAAAAGTCAAATATCTTTTACATGATTCTAACAAGTTACTGCCTAATATTAAAATCACTTGTTTTGTAAAAGAAATCTGGAATTTAAAACACATTTGCCTCTAAGTCTCATTATTGACTGTGTTTCAATTTGTCCTCCTTCCCCAGTCAGAGTGCATGCCCTCTCATCTTCCGGATTGGTTTCCCTGGCTTTCAAACCAAAAAGGTAGTAGCTTTTGCAATCTTCAAATTCCAAGAACAACTTCACTGTATGAGGAGAAAAAAAGCAGACATTTGATTCTACCAGCCCCTAAAATCACAGGCTGATTGCACACTCAAATCACCTCTATTGAGTAATGGATGTAACACAAAGATCCTTCCAGAAGTGTGGGAGGAACGTCCAGGGTGGGGGGAGAATCAGGCTTGACATTGCAGTAACAGGTGCAGTTGCACAGAAAGTGACCTCCAATGTTCTTCAGCCTCGTGGGAGATGTCTGTAACACAACTTATGCGATGATTATGCACTGTATACTCGTGGAAATATCACACAGTACCTTAGAAACACGTACAATTACTATGTATGAATTCAAAGTTCGAAATATATTTTAAAAACCTAAATCTGTACTGGAACTATCTTAGGAAAAATACTTTTTTAAATAATAATAAATCTCTAAATTCCTGTTTGGCTTGTATTTTTTATAAAATATACTTAGTACATAAAAGATACTCAACAAAATTTGCTGAATCAATAAATGAATTCATAACCTGTAGACTTCAGAGACGCTCAAATTTCACAGAATTATTGTGCTGAGATCCAGAGGAAAATAACAAAGTAATCCTGTGTTTAAATGACTAAGCAGTCTTCCCCACATTCTCTAAATCAAAAATGCAATAGGGTGATTTTGGATTTGCATCCAAGTAGAATACTTGAGATTTATTTTTTTACAAGGGAGAAAAGCTTCACGCTTTATGGGAGAAGTAGGCCCACACATGGCAGTTAATTTTATTTAATTTTATTTTTCTCTTTGGTTAATTTTATTTTGGAAAATAAAATATAAAGGAAATGGACATAACTTTGAAATATTAAATATTTATCTTATTTTACACTGTTTAAGTAGGTATGTTATGGAAATACTGCAAATATTAACCCACATGAACTTAGAAACAGTAGCATATAAGAATAAGCACACATAAAGTCCATAAATTTATAATGAAAAGAATTTTCTATATGTGCTCACAAGGTATCTATATCTTTAGCAGATTTTTTTTCTATGCAACAATTAATGTCAGTACTTAGAGCCAGAGTGATCAGCCACAGACAGTGGGGCTAGGCCGACTCCAGGGGCCTCCTGGATCCTGCCCCAAGCCTTCCCAGTGAGTGAGAATTTTCACGACTCACTAGGCTTCCCAGATCAGTGAGTGTGTGGTAAGTCTGAGGGATAACCTTTGGCTTCTTCCGGTGTGTGCTAACCGGATCCCCATCTCCAAGCCCTCCAAGTCAGTGACTGACTGAAACCTCAGGGCTCACTCAACAGCAACTCCCCAGATCCCCTGCACTAAAGCCCGCTGAGCCAGGGGGAATTTCCCCGACTCCCTGACATCAAAGTTCGGTGAATGGAGAGCTCCAGGCCCACCAGACAGACATTTCCCAGCGATTCTCTGTCCCACCCCATGGCCCCAGACACAGTACAGCTCGCCTGTGAGAAAAAAAGGCCTGATACACTGGAGGGACATTTGCCAGCTTTCTCCAGTTCTGGCCCGCGGCGCCGGCCCCTGCACAGCTTGGCTGACCAAACACATTCTATGCAGTGAATAACAACATCCACTATCCTTTTGGGAGCCCAGCAGACCCAAGAAAGCCCAGGCCCACCCACTTAGAGAGCAACCTGACTGAGAAATGAGGAATGACACCTGGAACTTTCTGGATCCTTGTCACAAGGCCAGTCAAGATAGTGAGAATTTTTACTCCTCGCTCTGCATCCAGGTTCAGTTCACGCTTGCCTTACCAGGAAAACAACAGAGGGGAACGACAGCAAAAAGAAACTGAATACAACAGCTACATCCAGGCCAGATATAACTAGATAATCTCAAACTTAATAGACTAGCACCCAAATCTCATTACATGCTAAGGTTATAGCTGCACCAGAGCTCTGCACCAAAGGTCAGAGGTCAGTGCTATAAAAAATGACAAAGACATGGAGAAAAACAAAATCCCAGACCTGGAGTCCACCAGTAAGGGCAGAAGACACTAGATCAGCTGAAATGAATGAATTAAAAGATACACCAGGAAAGGAACAACACCAGAAAGATATAGAGGAACTCAGAGAACAATTAATTAATGAAATAAAACAAGAAATATCTGAATACATAGCATCTAAAATAAAAAATCAAATCCAGAAACATCAACGGGAAAACCAATGCTCACCCAAAACAAATACAGAGAGCACTATTCCAGCTGAATCATATGAATTAACAGTGTCTGAGGAAAAGAAACAACAACAGAAACGTCATGGGAAACTAAAACCAGGAATAATTTCTGACATAGAAAAGAATTATTTGAAAAAAAAGAATTCTTTGAAATCATAGAATCTGAAATACAGAAACAACTCAGGAAATATACAGAGAAACCCAACTTGCATGAAACTCTGCAGAAAAAGAATTAATAACTACCTCTAAAGAAGACATGGATAAAAAATTAAGGAGAACACAAATATGGCAGATTCTGTGACTGAGCAATACAGAAAAGAAATAGAATGCATGAAACACAGTCAAAGAGATCTAGGAGAACTAAAAATATGAATCACAAAGTCTACAAAAACTTTTGAGTGAAAGCAAAGACAGAGTTTCAGATCTAGAAGATGCTGGTGCAGCTAGTGAAAAGGTGAGAAAGGATCTCTTAAAAACAATGAGAATGCAGGAAATAATAATCCATCCCCTGCAAGATGGCACTAGGATGAACAAAGTGAGAATAATTGGTATCAGTGAGAATGAAAGAGTCAATACAAATGACATAAAAAGAATTTGAGGAGAAGTAATTGCAGAAAATTTCTCAATTATGAGGAAACAATCTAACATTCAGGTAACTGAAGTATACAGAACACCAAATAACTTCAACCCAAGTAAAAACACACAGAGATATATAATAGGCAAGATCCCAGAAATCCAACACAAAAATAATATACTGAAAGCTGCTAGAAAGAAGAAGCAGATCACATTTAAAGGAAAACCCATCAGGATTATAGCCGATTTCTCTACACAAACCATGCAGGCAAGGAGAGCATGGATCAGACTTCTTCAAGTCCTGCACAAAAACAAATTCCAGTCCAGACTACCATACCCGGAAAAACTCGCTTTCAAGTTTGATGGAGAAGTGAAATACGACAAAGAACAACTGAAGAATTTCATGATGACAAAAACCTCCCTTCACAGGCAGCTGAAAGAAGTTCTAGAGAAAGAGCACAATGACCAGAACTCCATGAATGAGAATGGAAGGAACCCACTAAACAGGACAGACAATTTAGCACAGGTTACAAAGGAGTAAACAACACCAGATAAATACCATGACAACATAAGTCAGTACATTTCTATTATAACCATCAATGTAAACGGACTCAATTCACCAATTAAGAGAAAAACACTGTCACAGTGGATTAGGAAACAAAATCCAACAATATGCTGTATAAAAGAAACACACTTAAGTCAAAAGGACATTCATAGGGTCAAAGTCAAAGGATGGAAAACAATACTGCATGCCCCAGCACCTCAGAAAAAAGCAGGAGTAGCAATTCCGTTCTCAGACAGTATCAATTTCAAACCAAGAATGATCAAACGACACAAAGAAGGCCACTATATATTGGTCAGGGGAAAAATTCAAGAGCAAGAGGTAACACTCATAAATATCTATGCACCAAACACAGGAGCACCCAACTATGTAAGACAAATCAGAATGGACATAAAATACTTAATATTTAAGAACACAATCTTAACAGGAGACCTTAACACACCCTTACCTCAATAAGATAGATCAACCAGACAGAAAATTAGCAAGGAAGTAGCAGAATTGAACCAGGGCTTGGAACCAAATGTACCTGGTGGACATATACAGAGTGTTCCACCATACCACAGTGGAATATACATTTTTTTTCAGCTGCACCCAGGTCATTTTTCAAAATACACCACATACTAGTCCAGAGGTTATGTGTAAGTATATGCAAGAAAACAGAAACTATCTCCCATGCATATTATCTGACCACAGAGCAAGGAAACTTGGACTAAATGACAAAAGAAACAAGAAAAACCCACCAAATTCATGGAAAATAAACAACATCCTACTCAGCAGTCAATGGGTCACAGAAGAAATTAAACAATAAATTCAACAATATATACAATTCAATGAAAATTCAATCACAACTTCAAGAATTTATGGAATGCAAGGAAAGCATTTCACAGAGGGAAAAATCATAGCTATGAACTCACACATTAGTAAAACAGAACGGAAACAAATAAACACCAGAATTTCGTACCTTCAACATCTAGAAAAAGAAGAGCAATCGAAAGCCAGAGTACAAAGAAGGGAAGAAATCATAAATATTAGAGCAGAAATTAATCTAATTGAGATGAAGAATACAGTTCAAAGAATCCACAAATCAAAAAGGTGGTTCTTTGAAAGACTAAATAAAGTAGATAGGCCTCTAGCCACCCTCACGAAAAAGAGAAAAGAAAAAAATTCAAGTACATGCAATAAGGAATGTACAGAATGATATCAACACAGACCTACTGGAAATTCAGAAGATTATCAATAGTTATTTCCTGAATCTTTACGCTCACGGAATAGAAGACACAGAAGAAATGGACAGATTCCTCAAAAGGTACAAATTACTAAATCTGAACCAAGAAGATAGACCAACTCTGAATAAGTCAATAATAGCCAATAAAATACGAAATGTAATAAAAAGTCTACCGACAAAGAAAAGCCCAGGTACTGATGGATTCACAGCTGAATTATACAAGAAATTTATAGAATATGTAATGCCTACACTCCACAAACTCTTCAATGAAATTGAAGAGTCCAACACTCATTCATGTTCAAGGTCCTACAGAAAATTGGAATAGATGGACTCTACCTTAACTTGATAAAAGCCATCTATGACAACCCTAAAGGTAACATAATCCTGAATGGGGAAAAACTGAAATCTTTTACTCTTAAATCAGGTACAAGACCAGGATGTCCTCTATCACACCTCCTATTCAATATAGTCTTGGAATCATTAGTAATAGCCATTAGAAAAGAGGGAGAAATAAAGGGAATAAGAATAGGTAAAGAAGAAGTTAAATTATCACTATTTGCACATGACATGATACTTTACTTGGAAGAACCCAAAAATTCCACCAAGAAACTACTAGAACTGATACAGAAAGTCCGTAGAATAGCAGGATACAAAATCAGTACTCAAAAGTCAATAGCATTCCTCTACACAGATAACAAGCACAATGAAATGGAAGTAATAGAAACAATACCTTTTACAATAGCACTGTGGAAAATGAAATACCTTGGGATTCACTTAAGCGAGGAAGTCAAAGATCTTTTCATGGAAACTTACAGCACCCTAAGAAAAGAGATCATAGAAGATTTCAGAAAATGGAAAGATATTCCATGCCCATGGATAAGAAGAACCAACATCGTGAAGATGATCATAATCCCAAAACTGCTGTGCAGATTTAATGCAATCGCTAACAAACGGCCACCAACATATCTTGCAGACCTAGAGAAATCGTTCCTAAAATTTATTTGGAACCATGAATGACCTAGAATAGCAAAGACAATCCTGACCTATACAAACAAGGCAGAAGGCATCACAATTCCTGACTTGAAATTATACTACAAAGCCACTGTGATAAAATCAATATGGTATTGGCAATAAAATAGACCTGAGGTTCAGTGAAATAGATTAGAAGATGCAGAAGTCTCTGTGTATACACTCAGCCACCTGATTTCGACAAAAGGGCCAAGCATACTCACTGGAAGAAAGATAGACTCTTTTACAAATGGTGCTGGAAAACTTGGCTTTCTCCATGCCAAAAACTAAAACTTGACATAGCTATATCATTGTGCACTAAGCTAAAGTCAACATAAATTAAAGATATAAACATTAAATGAGAAACACTCAATCTCTTGGAAGAGAAAGAAGGAGGAACTCTTGAAGATATAGGGGTAGGTAAAGAGTTCATGAACAAACATATATTTGCACAGGAAACACTTGAAAGAATCAACAACTGGGATCAACACTTCTTGAGGAGCTTCTGCACATCAAGAGAAATTGTCAACAGAGTGAAAAGACAACCCAAAAATTTTGAAAAAATCCTAATAAGCCATCAGACAAAGATCTGCTGTCTATAGTATATAAAGAACTAAGATATAACAGCGCCCTCAAATTCAAATACCCAATTCAGAAATGGGTATCTGAGATGAATACACACTTCTCAGTGGATGAAATTAAAGAGGTGAATAAATATATCAAAAAAATGCTCCACATCCTTAGCCATCCATAAAATGAAAATATAAACACAACTGAGATACCATCTTACTCCTGAAAGAATGGCTATCATAAGGAAATCAACCAGCAACAAATGTTGGAGAGGTTGTGGGGAAAAGGGAACTCTTCTCCACTGCTTGTGGGAATGTAGACTGGTACAACCATTGTGGAGGTCAGTGTAGAGACTCCTCAAAAGAGTAGGACTAGAAATACCATTCAAGCCAACTATCCCCCTACTGGGAATTTTCCTGGAGGTACTGAAAACATTATATCATAGTGATATATGTGTACCTATATTTATAGCAGAACAATTTGTGATACCAAAATCTTGGAAACAACCAAGATGTCTGTCACATGAGGAATGGTTGAAAAAAGATGTGGTATTTCTATATAATGGATTATTACACAGCAATTAAGAATGATAAACTTGAAGCATTTATATTGAAGTGGATGCCACTTGAACATATACTCATAAGTGAAATAAACCAGACACACATGTGCAAATATCATATATTCTCCCTAGTATAAGAAGTGAAAAGAAGAAATACAAAATGGAATTGTAGAACAACAACTAAAAACAATTAAGTCAGATAAGGCAAAGTGAATGGCATATGCTGCAGGGTACTAATTAGCTTTTCTTCTGGATAGTTAACAACTTAAGCTCACAGATCAAAATTGGAGAAATAGAAGAGCCACAAGGCTTGCCAACATTTTGGACCTAGTCTTTCAAGGTCAACAAAGACTCAGGACATAGGAGAACCTGTACTGCAACATCATGAAACTCAATTGTATCCCAAATTTTCTAAACAAGGAGATTATGGAGCCACAGAGCAATGAGATCAATGATTTTTGAAAGTTACATGGAGAGAAATCTTTCTCTCAGGCTCTCACACAGAGCAAACTGGTCAAGCATTGGCCATGACTCATCCACATGGCTGACACAGACAAAGGATCTACAGAATAAGGTCCAGGATTGTAAGATAAACCCTGCGGGGACTTCACTGACCTAATCAGAAACTATAACTACATGTTTTGGTGTATAATCTTGTTCTACTTAGGTCTTATTCACCCAGCAGAAAAGTATAAAAATGAGATATAGAATGTGGGGCCATAATAATAAGTTGATCTGTAAATGGCTACAGTTAACAACTTGTTCAGATAACTCACTATTATTGTGGATTTCTGGATTGTGTTGGATTGTGTCGCCGAGTTCTGGCACCTAAATTGGTTCATTGACAATGGAGTGCCCTTCTTTGACAGGTCTAGACAAAAAAAGGGGTATACAAAGGAAGAATCATGATGTGTCTGTACAAACAGTACAGTTAGGATAAATATGCCGTGCTTCTGCATAATTCTATGAGAAGCAAGATTTGCACTAATAGTGATTGGACAAGATATTATGTAAGCTTGTAGTACTATGGACAAGCACTAGGAAAATAACAAGTTGGAAAGTATTAATTATTGAATCTGTGATATAATTCAGGTATAAAAATATAAGATTAGTAAACAGCTACACTCTTAATTTACTGATAAGAGACATCTGCCATAATAATGTCTATAAGTATAATACAATGTATGTACCTTGTTCCATACCAAAACATTATGAAAACAGTTTGCAATATGTTAATTAATCGAATCTGTCTTGTTACTGTGTCTTGAAACTGTCTCTTTGCTATTTGTACTTCAATAAAATAAAAAAAAGTCAGTACTTAAAATTAACCAAATGAATTATACACTAAACAGGTTGGTCCCTGTTCAATGAAACCAATCTGTTTATTAATAATAATAATAAATAAATAATGATTATTAATGATGTAGTATTAATGATTATTATTATTATTACAAAATTAAATGGAAACAAACAAAAAATAATACACTCTTAAAATAGCTTTTAGTCAGGGTTGGCAAGATGCTCAGTGGTCTAAAGAGCCTGCTTAGACAAACTTAGGCAGGCACAGGGAACTGCGGATTGATCCCTAGCATGACATGCTATATCAACCCCCACACAGGGCACCCTGAGCCAGCCAAAAAAAAAAAAAAAAGAAAGAAAGAAAGAAAGCTGTTAGTCACTCATGGTCATTGGTGCCTACACTCCCAACACTCTGGGAGGCTGAGGGAGGAGGATCCTAATTTCCAGCCCACTCTGGTGAAACCAGAGACATAAGGAGACCCTGTTTTCTAATAAAAAGGACTACAGTTGGAGCTGAGTGCAAAGGCCTGATCAACAGCACTAAGAGAAAGAAAAAGGAAAGCTAGCAAGTCCCTTACCGGGCCATTTGTGCCAAGCTGTAAGTGCTGTAACTCAACGGTGGCACCAAAGCTGCATTCAATTTTTCAACATGAGCATATTGATTATTTTATTTAATATGATACAGAGTGAGCCAGAAAGCCTTACTCTAAAAGCAGCTGCAATGGAAAGTGACAAGAGTTTTATTACTGCTAGAAGGTATCTAGTGGAGCTCTGGGAAAAATTACATATTTCCATAGCAAAAAGGTCATAAAAATTTATGAGACACAACAAAGAGAAGAAAAGACACAGACTACCAGAAAAGGTGACAAATTCCAAAAGGGATCTCAACTCTAAGTTTAATGGTCTTGAAGCCTGTGACATTTCAATGTTATCTCCTGGTAAATAGAGAAGAGAGACAGAAAGCATTTATTGCTCACTGGACTATAAAAATTATTATTTTGAAAACAACATCAACATATGTAAGCATGTATGACCCAAATTTAAATGAAGTTTCCAATAAATAAAAATGTTTCATTAATGGATGCAAATTCTCATATAGAAGTCACAAAATATGAATGCAAAATATAACACTGAAAATGAAAAACACTGGAGAATTTGAATTTCCTCTTCTTTTTTAGATTTATTCACTTATTTATTTGGTACTGGGTTTGTTTATGCAGTTCGGACTCATATTACTCCTCCTGTCTCAGCTTCCCTAGTACTGGGATTACAAGCTATGCCACCAGATCCAGTTTCATGGGATCAAACCTCGGTCCCTGCACTTGTCAGGAAGGCTGTTAGATTGCGGAGCTATCTCCCCAGCTCTGCATTTCATTTATGGAGAAAAAAAAAAAGGAAATGAACTGCCACATAAATACCTTTCAAACTTTCAGAAGCCTCATTATCGTTGGTCATCTATTAAGTGAAGCAATTTAATACTTTTGGGACTCATGTGGTCACAGGAGTGCTTCACTACTTACTCACCTAGGAATGATGAACAGGTCAGCAAATGAGTTTGGAGTTTCCATAAATTAATAGTAATAATCCATTCTTAGAAGTGAAACTTTGAACTCTTGTCATTTTCTGGGTATCATTTACACCAGTCCCCAAAGTTAGAGAGATCCCACATTTACCAAATGAGAGGCTTACCATGATAAATTAGGAATATCTTTGGTCTGCCAAACACTTCTTTAAACTGGAGCTACCAGAAACAATTTTGCATGGTTATGAAATCATACCTGGACCTCCAAGCTGACCTGTCCTTATTCTTACAGAGACCCCATCTGGCAGTGCGGCTCACCACTATCCAATAAGTCAATATCAGCCCTTCCCCTTCATAGAAGAACTTGACATAGAATAATGATGAAAGATACAGTTGTATCCCAGTGCTTAGGAGGCTGAAAACAGGAGAGTCACTACAAGTCTGATCTGTGTAGTGAAACCCTGTAGAACCTGTACTAAAATACCAATAAAATGAAATAAACAGTTGTACATTTACAAAGAACTTTATAAACAATAGCCTATATTCCTTCTAATGTGTTAAAGGTTTGTTTTGGTTTGGCATTAATAGTAAAAGGTGGTTTGAATTTAATTTCTAGCTCTTGTGCTTGTAATCAACTGTAAGCTACTTGCAGGTGCATCTCTTATTTTTTTTTTTACTTCTTTTTGATTATTTAAAATTTATATTCTTTAATTTACTATGCCTTTTGGCAAGCTGTGACATTCCCTTTAAGACCCTTAGATTCACACATGGATACCAATTCTAAACAATACATTTCTCCTGCTTTATAATTATCACCCATCCTACCTTAGCAATGTTCTTTAATTTTGTTTATTACTCATAAATAAAGCCAACCTTAGCAATTATATTCATATTCTATTCACCCTTTGGGTGGTTAAACAGTATTAATTATTTGCATAGAGACAATTTTCTTAATTTCTTATGTGGTCTTCCAAAACTAATAACGTCTAATTTATGAAACATTTTCCCAGTGCATGATTTCACATTTATTATCAATAGATAGCTTTTATGTTTTCCTCTGAGATTCACAAATAAAGACTGTAATAATTTTTGTACCTGTCTTTTTTTGCCTAGAGAGTCCTAAGAGTTTGTATCTTTTATTTTAAACCTTTTCATTATAACTTTAGAGTCATTAGTTTTCCAAACTATGACCTCAAGAAACCCAAAAGATCTTCAGCTTGAGTTTACCCAGAGCTGCTCTCTGCGTCATACTTGGGAGAACTTTGGCATTTAATAAGATAATATTCAACTTGTGGAATTATTGCCACTAATGAGAAAAGTGTACAGAAGGGCTACAGCATAATTCCGGACAGAGAGTAGACATTCGATGTCGTGACAATATTTTTATAATACTTTCTTCATAATTATTGTTTTATTACCATATATTTTCATTTATGTTGCCTGACTTGAATGGAATTACATTCCAGCTTGTCTTCTGGAGAGCTAGTTTTCTGTTTTATTTTTAGTTTTATGGATAATGGTGAAAAATGTTCGAGCATTTTCAGTAACCATAGTCAAACCCTTTTCTAGGAATGCTGTCTTTCGCTTACGTCTGGGAGCCTATAAACAATGGACTTTTACTTGCTTTCCTTAAGACTTTTATGATTTGAGGTATATATTTACAGTGTGAGTATTCTAATACTTAGGTTTATCATTTTCAACACACTGATAGCAGAATAGAATATAGTTTTTAAGATCAGTGCCTCACTACTGTGGGTACATATATCTTTGCTATTCCCCAATAAAAAGAACAGTACCTTAAAAAATATTAAAGTCAAACCTTACCTATTTGTACTTTCAAATGTAGACTACTAAATGTCTTTATATTTCATTATTTTGAGGATGCATTCTGAAGACATATAAGTACCATATTCTCTTTTTATGAACATCTCAGTATATTATTTCTCATCTTGGCTTTTCTTTGTAAAAATTCTGATGCTCAGCCTCAGAGACCGGCCCGAGACAGTGCAGCCGACTCCAGCAGCCTCCTTGATCCCACCCACTCCCACCCAGCCCCAGAGAGGAGCCTGAGACAGCATCTGACTCCAGCGGCTTCCTGGATCCCGACCCATGCTCTCCCAGTGAGTGGGAATTTGTAAGAGTCACCAGGCTTCCCAGATCAGTGAGTGTGTGGTGAGTCTGAGGGAGAACCTTTGGCTTCTTCAGGTGTGTGCTAACCGGATCCCCATCTCCAAGTCCTCCAAGTCAGTGACTGACCTGTAACCTCAGGGCCCACTCACCAGCAACTCCTCTGATCCCTACACTAAAGCCCGCTGAGCGAGTGGGAATTCCCCCAACTCCCTGGGCATCAAAGTTCAGTGAGTGTAGAACTCCAGGTCCGCCGCCATGCCGGAGAGACATTTCCCAGGGATTTCCTGCCCCACCCCCCCAGGTGGCCCAGCACAGACAGCTCAGCGGTGAGTCCTCCAGGCCCACCACACCAGAGAAGCGTTTCCCAGCGATTGACAGTCCCACTGCACGGCCCCACCCCATAGCCCCAGATCCAGGGCGGGTCAGCCTGGAGTGAGAACTCCAAGCCTTCCATGCCAGAGGGACATTTCTCAGCAATCCCCAGTCCCACCCCACGGCCCGAAACTCACCACAGCCTGGCCTATGAGTGAGGGCTCCAGACCCACTGCGCGGGAGGGACCTTTCCCAGCTTTCTCAGGTTCTGGCCTATAGACCCAGAAACACCACAGGATGGCTGACCAAATACAGCCCACCCAGTGCATAAGATCATCCACTATCCTTTTGTGATGCCAGCAGACCCAGCAAAGCCCAGGCCCGCCCACCTAGAGAGGGACCTGCCTGACACAGGAGGGCTGACTCCGGTAATTCTCCAGATCCTCGCCCAAAAGCCAGCCAAGAGTGTGGGAATTTTCATTACCTGCATCCCAATTCAGTTCGTGCTCTCCTGAACAAGGAACCAACAGAGGGGAACCACAGGAGTTGCAGCAAAAAGGAACTGAACACAACAGCCAGATCCAGGCCAGGCATAACTAGATAATCTCAAACTTAATAGACTGGCACCCGAATCTCTCATTACATGCTAAGGTTATAGCTGCACCAAAGCTCTACACCAAAGGTCAGAGGTCAGTGCTATACAAAATGACAAAGACAAGGGGAAAAACGCAATCCCAGACCTCAAGTTCACCAGTAAGGGTAGAGGACGCAAGCTCAGCTGCAATGAATGAATAAACAGATACAGCACCAAAGCAACAACACAGAAAGTTATAGAGGAAATAAAACTAGAAGTAATTCCCCAAATTAAAAAAGAAATATCTGAATACATAGTATCCGAAATAAAGAACCAATTCCAGAAACATTGGGTGGAAAAACAATGCTCACCCAGAACAAGTGCAGAGAACACTATTCCAGCTGAAACATATGAACTAACAGCAACCGAAGCAAAGACACAACAGCAGAAAGGTCATGAGGAACTCAAGGTAAAAATAATTTCTGAAATCAAAAAAGAATTCTTTGACAAAAAAGAATTCATTGAAATCATGGCATCTGAAATACAGAAACAAGTCTGGAAATATACAGCAGAAATCCAACTTGGAAGAAACACTGCAGGAAAAGAATTAATAACTACCGCTAAAGAAGAAATGGATAAAAAATTGAGGAGATCACAAATATGATGGATTCCTTGAATGAGCAATACAGAAAAGAAGTAGAATGCATGAAACACAGTCAAAGAGATATAGAAGAACTAAAAATATCAATCATGAGTCTACAAAACCATTTCAATGAAAGCAAAGAGAGAATTTCAGATCTTGAAGATGGCGGTGCAGCTAGTGAAAAGTTAAGAAAGGATCTCTTAAAAAGAACAAGAATGCAGGATGATGCCAGGATGAACAATGTGAGAATAATTGGCATCAATGAGAATGAAGGAGTGAATACACATGACATAAAAAGAGTTTGAGGAGAAGTAATCGCAGAAAACTTCCCAAATATGAGGAAAGAATCTAACATTCAGGTAACTGAAGCATACAGAACACTAAACAACTTCAACCCAAATAAAAACACACAGAGATATATAATAGTCAAGATGCCAGAAATCCAACACAAAAATAATATACTGAAAGCTGCTAGAGAGAAGCAGATCACATTTAAAAGGAAACCCATCAGCGTTATAGCCAATTTCTCTACACAAACCATGCAGGCAAGGAAGCATGGACCAGACTTCTTCAAGTCCTGCACAAAAACAAATTCCAGTCCAGACTACCATACCCTGAAAAACTCTCTTTCAAGTTTGATGGAGAAGTGAAATACTTCCACAACAAATAACAACTAAAGAATTTCATGATGACAAAGACATCCCTTCACAGGCTGCTGAAAGAAGTTCTAGAGAGAGACCACAATGACCAGAACTCCATGAATGAGAATGGAAGGAATCCACTAAACAGGACAGACAATTTAGCACAGGTTACAAAGGAGTAAATAACACCATGTAAATACCATGACAACATAAGTCAGCACATTTCTATTATAACCATCAATGTAAACGGACTCAATTCACCAATTAAGAGAAATACACTGTCACAGTGGATTAGGAAACAAAATCCAACAATATGCTGTATAAAAGAAACACACTTAAGTCAAAAGGACATTCATAGGGTCAAAGTCAAAGGATGGAAAACAATACTATATGCCCCAGCACCTCAGAAAAAACAGGAGTAGCAATTCTGTTCTCAAACAGTCTCAACTTCAAACCAAGAATGACCAAACGACACAAAGAAGGCCACTTTATATTGGTCAGGGGAAAAATTCAAGAGCAAGAGGTAACACTCATAAATATCTATGCACCAAACACAGGAGCACCCAACTATGTAAGACAAATCAGAATGGACGTAAAATACCTAATACCCAAAACCACAATCTTAACAGGAGACCTTAACAAATCTTATCTCAAAAAGATAGATCAACCAGACAAAAAATTAGCAAGGAAGTAGCAGAACTGAACAAGAGCTTGGAACACATGGACCTGGTGGACATATACAGAGTGTTCCACCCAACCACAGATGAATACACATTTTTTTCAGCTGCACACGGGTCAGTTTCCAAAATAGACCACATACTAGTTCATAGGTCATATGTAAATACATGCAAGAAAATAGAAATTATCCCATGTATATTATCTGACCACAGTGCAATGAAACTGGAAGAAAATGACAAAAGGAACCAGAAAAACCTACTAAATTCATGGAAACTAAACAACACCCTACTCAGCAATCAATGTGTCGCAGAAGAAATTAAACACGAAATTCAACAATACCTACAATTCAATGAAAATTCAATCACAACTTACGAGAATACACATGATATAAAAAGAGTTTGAGGAGAAGTAATCGCATTATGGAATGCAATGAAATCAGTTCTTACAGGGAAAAGCAGAGCTATGAACTCACACATTAGGAAAACAGAACAGGAACAAATTAGCACCCTAATGTTGCACCTCCGACAACTAGAAAATGAAGAGCAAACGAAACCCAGAGCACAAAGAAGGGAAGAAATCATAAAGATTAGAGAAGAAATTAATTCAATTGAGATGAATAAAACAGTTCAAAGAATCCACAAATCAAAAAGGTGTTTCTTTGAAACACGAAAAAAAGTTGATAAGCCTCGAGCTAACCTCTTCATAAAGAGGAAAGAAAAAATTCAAGTACAAGCAATAATAAATGAAAAGGGTGAAATCACCACAGACTCAGTGGAAATTCTGAAGATTATCAATAGTTACTTCAAGAATCTTTACGCTCACAAAACAGAAGACACAGAATAAATGGACAGATTCCTTGAAAGGTACAAACTGTGAAAACTGAACCAAGAAGATAAGCCAATAACAGCCAATGAAATACAAAACGTAATAAAAAGCCTACTGACAAAGAAAAGTCCAGGTCCTGATGGTTTTACAGATGAATTCTATAAGAAATTTATAGAATTCATAAATCCCTACTCTCCACAAACTCTTCAATGAAATTGAAAAGGAAATAGTCCTCCCAAAATCATTTCTGGAGGCGAGTACAATACTGATTCCAAAACCAGGGAAACACACAACCAAAAAGAACTACAGGCCAATCTCCCTCATGAACAGAGATGCAAAAATATTCAACAAAATCCTGGCAAATATAATACAGCAAATCATCAAGAAGATCATACACCATGACCAGGAAGGATTCATCCCAGGTCTGCAAGGATGGTTCAATATTTGAAAATCTGTAAGGTAATATACTATATTAATAGACAAATCTAAAAACCACATGATCATCTCAATTGAGGCAGAGAAAGCTTTTGACAAAGTCCAACACTCATTCATGTTCAAGGTCGTACAGAAAATTGGAATAGATGGACTCTACCTTAACTTGATAAAAGCTGTCTATGATAAGCCAAAAGCTAATATAATCCTAAATGGGGAAAAACTGAAATCTTTTACTCTTAAATCAGGTAAAAGACAAGGATGTCTTATATCACCCTTTCTGTTCCATATAGTCTTGGAATCCTTAGCAACAACCATTAGAAAAGAGGGAGAAATAAAGGGAATAAGAATAGGTAAAGAAGAAGTTAAATTACCACTATTTGCACATGACATGATACTTTACTTGGAAGAACCCAAACATTCCACCAAGAAACTACTAGAACTCATACGGAAATTCAGTAGCATAGCAGGAAACAAAAATCAATACTCAAAAGTCAGTAGCATTCCTCTACACAGATAACAAGCCCACTGAAAGGGAAATAATAGAAACAATACCTTTTTTTTTTTTTTTTTTTTTTGCAGAACTGGGGATTGAACTCAGGCCCTTGCACTTGCCAGGGAAGCGCTTATTCCACTGAGCCATCTCCTCGGCCCCGAAACAAAACCTTTTACACTAGCATCGCAGAAAATGAAATACCTTGGGATTCACTTAACCAAGGAAGTCAAAGATCTTTTCATGGAAAATTATAACACCCTAAGAACAGAGCTTATAGAGAATTTCAGAAAATGAAAAGATATTCCATGCTCCTGGGTAGGAACTACGAACATCATGAAGATGGTCATACTCCCAAAATTGCTGTGCAGATTTAATGCAATCCCTATCAAACTGCCCCCAACATACCTCCAAGATATAGAGAAGTCATTCCTAAAATTTATTTTTGATCCACAAACGACCTAGAATCGCAAAGGCAATCTTGGCCAATAAAGACAAGGCAGGAGGCATCACAATT